>JAQPPZ010007060.1:0-92996 GCA_028583015.1 Wollemia nobilis
CAATCAAATCCATGAATATGTGCTACCATTATAACTCAAGGATAGGGAAGGGTTGCAATAGTACAATATGTTTAACCACTTTTCTTTCTTATGCTAACACACCTCGCACTACTTTTAATCCTTTCCAAGAAAATATTGCTTCAACAAGTGGTATATTTTCAAGAGTCTTGAATGTCTAGCCAAAGGATATTCACGCAACTCTTAGAGAATATTTGAACTAATATCCAAAGGATGAGGAAAATAATATGATTCTTTTTTAAAATACTCCATCATTATATGAGAAACAATAATGCAATGATGAGGTCAAGTTCATTTCTTAAATGATCTACATAGTCTTCAAGTTAGAAACCCAATTTTCCCAAATTTGAGAAATTCATTGTGGAAGAGGACTAGACATGGAATTGATGGAAACATCATCCTCATATTTGTGAGACAAGGCATAAACCACCACTTTATCCTTTTATTTCTTATATTAAATGATAAAATCATAACCCAAGAGCTTGGTCATCAATTTCTTTTATTCAAAGCATGAGAGAACCTACTCTAAGAAATATTTAAGGCTACTATGCTTGGTATTGATGATGAAACAATGCCCCAATAAATAAGGCCTCCATTTCTCTATGGAATGAAAACAACTAATATTTTCTTCTCATAAGTGGATCATCCTATATTATTTCTTAGAATTTGCTTAATTTTAATTTTTAAAGGGTTTCTATATTGAATAAAAATAATTCTAATACCTAAGCTATAAGCGTCACACACAATAACAAAAGGTTTTCTAAATTCATGAGTGAATTACATAGATTTTTGTAGGGCTTGAAATGCATGGGATGCAACTTTAGATTAGACAAAGGTATTATTTTTAGTGAGAGTAGTGACAGGAGTAACAATATTTCCATATTTATAGGAATATTTTCTATAGTAGCCTATGGGTCTAAAAAATCCATGGAATTGTTTAAGGGATTTGGGTAAGGGTCAATTTTGCATAGCTTTGATCTTGTTAGGATCTATCTTGAATCCTTCTTGAGTTACTATATCTCCAAAGTATTCTACCTCTTGGATCCCAAAATAATATTTAGACCTTTTGACCAAAAGCTTTTTCCATTTTTAATAGGTGAGAACTTTATTAGCATGAACTATATTGTACTCCTAGGACTTACTATAAATGAAAATATCATCAATGAAAACTAGGACAAACTTGTGAAGATAAAAAGGAAATACATAGATCATGATACTTTGGAAAGTAGAAGCAACAATGGTGAGACTAAAATGCATGACTAGGAACTCATAATGACACTCATGTGTATGAAAATTAATCTCAAGGATATCCTCTTGCCTAACCCTAATTTTATGAAACCTAGAATACAAGTCTAGTTTTATAAATTATCTAGCACCATGCAATTCATCCAAAAAATCATCTATAACAAGGATAGAAAAATTATCTTTGATAGTGATCTTGTTGAGATGACAAAAATTAGAACATATGGAGCAAGAATTATCCTTGCATTGTGACATTACCACTAAAGGGGAGTATTCCTTGGAGATAAATAACTCTTCCCTTATTTATCCAATTGACATATAAATTATATAAATTAATAGTAACATCACCAAATTGAGATAGCTATTGTACTCCCAAGATGACATCTAAACTACCTAGGTTCATAGAAAATATATTGCCTAGCCAAATATAATCCCACATTTGGATGTTAGATTTAGTTATTCAACTCATGCACTATGTTGTATCCTTGTTTGTAATTAAGACTTGAAATTTATCATGATTTGAAGTATTGATATACAAGCCTAAGGACTTCACTATCATACTATCTATAAAATTATGTGTGCTACCTAAATAAATAATTACATTAACATATTATCATTTAATAAATATATTTTTCTTTATAGCATGGTGAGCTTGGATCTCCACAAGAGCATAAGAAAAGAAGCTCATCATATCATCCTCATGTTTTGTTGCATCTACTTGTATCTATTTCTCCTACTATAATGAATCTTCATCTTCATATACTACTATATCTTCAACTTTCACTCAAAAAATTTCATATTCTTCATAAGTATGATCTTAGGGATGGTGATAGTGACATTTAAAATATATGTTTTCTAATTATACTCATTATTATGACAAGGATAATGAGATTTGAATTCATATCTATGTTGGGAACTAGAATCTTGAAGTTTTTATTCTACCACTAAGGTTATACATTGAACATCATTAAAATTATAGGTAATTCCTATAAAATTTTATCCTTAATACTATGGAACAATATTGAGACCAACACCACTAGATTTAATTGGTAGTTGTAGGTGAGAAGACTAGTGAACTTGGATCAATACTCCACAATTTCTATATTATTGATTTGCATAATATGAACCACATAATATGTGGAATATTATTTTCAAAATATTTGAAGAACTAATTCTTTGAAGTCATGCCACAAAATAGAACCCCCATGTTGAAGAATCCACCACAAAAACTATGGATGAGCTTTGGTTCCCAATTGAAAAGCTATTAATGTCATACAACCTAATTTAGGAACATGGTGTAGGTGGATAAGGCTATCCATCTTGGTCATCCATTATTGTAGATCAACACCTTCAAATGTGAGAATGTCAAAATGAAGAAAAATACTTCTTGATGCTAGTGAAGGAAATTAGGAGCACCTCCTATTGTGGAATATAGATCAAAAGCAAATTCTAGATCGTAAGTACCTATAACTAGAGGAGAACCTTGGGTGGAATAAGGAATTGAGTGAATTCCATAGGAATTTGAAGGACTATAAATAAGTGGTGGTTATGGAAGAACACTAACATTTGGCTACCTATGGGAAGACAAGGTCGTCTTAAATCTTGCATTTTCTTCATGGATAGAACTGTTGTGATATTTCTCTCTAAGTACTCTCCTATACCTATAGTAGACATATGGATTGTAACATGGGATGGCAAATATATAAGGGATAGAAGTGAGGCTTGATGTGACTCAATGCGTACCTCCTAATATGGTTCCTCATCTACTAGACAAGGAATATCTTTCATAGATATGGTGGAAATTATGGGAGGAATTTCATCGATTGGCCTCTTTGACTTATTCCTCTAAGGAGGATCTAGCGATGACGAAGGCATATCTGGATTTACCAATGATGATTATGGTATGGACGAGTATGGTGATGGTAAAATGGAAGGAAATGGAGAGGGAAGTGGACCCTAAATGGATGTGTTTAGTTGGAAGTCCACATGATTCAATGGTAAGGTCAACTCAGGGATTTGTTGCAACATGTTGTAGTACTTAAAGGGCTCCATGTCTGCAGATACTATGTGTACTTGCCCTTCATAAGTATATTTTATATATTGGTGAGCGATGGAAGGAACACACTTCATGTCTCAGATCCAAGATCTACCTAGCAATATTTTGTAGGCCATTACACCCTCCAAAACATGACATAGTGTCGATATAGTTTTGCATCCCACCTGAATGGGTAGGACTATAGTACTGATTATGGAGCATATTGTATCATTGAATTCTCGAAGGGTGTAGGTGGATGCAACAACATGATATGTTGGAAGTCCTAGGTGTTTAAGAGCACTAGTGGCTATTATGTTACTTTATGAACTAGTGCCTATTAAAACTCTCTTATACGGTATTTTGTTCACACATACGATGATGTGTAAAGGAGGGTCAACAACATCACTTGCTATGGTTTTGAGTTCATGCACATGGAACATGATCATTGGTTCCTTACATTGCTACACATGCCCCACAAAATTGATAAAAGAGTTAGACTCCTAGGGTTGCAACTCTATTGACTTAAGAATATCCATTAGAGCTTCTCTATGAGGAGGAGATTGTTGAATACGCTCATAAATGGATAATATAGTTGATATTGCCCTTAAACTTTGTGTAAGCTTAATTTTAATTGTCACTACTGGCCTATGTGGAATGTTTTGCACTGGAGGTAGCAAATGCTATGATATTTATGGAACATCACTTGAAGCTATAGGTGGTGTAACTTGGTCTGGGTAGCATCCGTTCCTAGTCGCAATACTTACCATCCTAATTTACCCTTGCAAAGGGAGCATTATATTGACCTCATTCATTTTTTTAGCAAGAGCTACCTATACCTCATGAGTAGGTAATGGGTCTTTGAAAACACCCATATTTTGATTGCTTGGTGCAAGAGTATTATCCACTTGGAGTTTGTTTCTCTCGATTATATTCTACACTAGGTTTTTGAAACCATAGCACGTAGGTAAGTCATGGCCATTCTATCGATGATATATACAAAATAGCTCTTCTCAATGTCCCATAGGATTTTTATTGAATGTGATTGGATGTATAGACTTGATTTTTGGTAGCCCATAGATGATTGAATAGGGATTCCATTGACTCAAAAAATGGTGTATACTGTCACCTAGGGCGACGTGATTGATTTTGGCCTTTATTTGCTTGGGTATTATTATTATTACTTGTAGGAGGAGGTTGGTCCTGATAATTTTCCTTTTGAGGAGGTATCATTTGTGCAGGCCCTGGGATATTAATGGCCACTTGATTGATTGCTACCATATTGATGGCACCATATTTCTCTTTGGATTCTTTGTCCACTCCTTCTTACGAGGTTTTGATATCTTCCCCTCTTGGATTTTGATCTCTTATATGGTTCTAGCCTATGCTAGAGCATCTTCAAGAGTGGAATATTGTTGGAGTTGTAACAATAAATATATTGGTTTTGGATAACTCTTTGAAAACATCCAAGTCAACTCGAACACTGAAAATAGATAGGGCATCTTAGCTAGGAGCGTTCACCATCTGTTTCCATAGTCAATGATAGACTCATTATCATATTTTTTTAACCTCGTAAGGTCAGTTAATTTTGCCTTTATTTTGGTATTGAAGGTGAAACGTTCCAAGAATGCATCTACAAACTATTCAAAAGTATAGATGCTATGCCTTGGAAGTTGGTTAAACCACTCAATTATAGGGCCAAAGAGGGTAATTAAGAAAGTTCTCAGGAGTAATGCATCATTCTCCTATATTCTAAAGCACTAATTCATGAACCTTGTGACATGCTCTTGTGCATCTTCATCCCCCTTAAACCTATCCAATTTTAGCATTTTAAAATGCTCAAGGTATGGAAGGGAAGGTATAGATGGATGCGGTGGTTGACTGTGCAACTGGTACAAGGTGGGCTTTTGAATACCAATCCCAGCTGTCTTACTCTCTATAGTTTCCATGCATTCAAATAATGCTCGATACGCAAGGATTTAATCTCCTCTTCTTTATTTTGGACCCATAGAGGGGGACAAGGAATTTTAAGCATATATTGAGGTGGTTGATTGTCATCACCCATGCCTCCAAAATGTGCTTCTAAGTATTCCTCGTTTTGTTCCAAATCATCATAAGCCCAATAAGGTGTTTCTGGAAGGGGCCTACAAGGAGGAATGAAAGCCTGCTGAAGGTAATCTATATTAGGCCTAGGAGGTAAATTTTGATCAGGCCTAGGAGGTCTAGGTGGCAACATTTTATTAGGTCTAAGAGACCTATTCTGATGGAAAGTGGGCTATCTCTGACGAGCCTCTTATCTATGCATGCTTGGAGTAGGAATCCCATTACGCAATGTTTCTTGAATCTGCTATTCAATTATTTGTCTTTCTAATTTTTTCTTATGCTCTAGAACATACAAGCATTATTTATCTAACCTAAGTTGATTAAACTTAGCTTTACGATTAGCATACTTTTTGACTAGTTGATTTATCTAATAAACTATGTTAGGTCTATGTGCCCTAGAACTATTAACCTGATAGCTATCCTATTCAAGAGGATTTATGAGGTCTACTACAAGTTTTCCTTGATTGAGAGAAGTCATATTTACTTGAGGTTCACTCCTAAACATGTGTTCTTGGTACTTTATTGGCACTATTTTGACCAATTCACAACGACCCCAAGATTGGGGACCCACTAAATTTTTGAAGCTTTTGATGCTTGTATTTTAAGTGTTGACATCATTCAATTGGTTGTTATTTTGTTTTGTTGATCTT
Source organism: Wollemia nobilis (assembly GCA_028583015.1). Lineage (NCBI taxonomy): Eukaryota > Viridiplantae > Streptophyta > Pinopsida > Araucariales > Araucariaceae > Wollemia > Wollemia nobilis. The sequence continues at coordinate 6,046 of JAQPPZ010007060.1, forward strand.
CTTTTGAAAATCTCAAGATTTGATAATTGTGATTTTAAATGTTTTAATTTAAAAAAAAAATTAATTTTAATTTTTAAAATAAATAATTTAAAATCATTAAATAAAATACTTTAGAGTATAATTTTAATGTTTTAAATCATTCATTTTAAAAGTTTAATTAAAATATTTAAAGTTCATTTTGAATGTTTTTATTTCAAAGTGTATTGTAAATGTTTTAATTAAAATATTTAAAGTACATTATTATAAAAAGTTTTGTGTTGGTTTTGCAGGTTTTCAATATAATGTAGAACGAAATGAACGAACAAAGGAGCGAAAAGCAAAGAGAATGATATGGTTATAAAATCTGTTTTAAATTGTAGAACGAAATGAATGAATAGAATGTTAAATTATAAATAGGCCATTGGAAACCAAGAAAAAGGGTCGGACATATTGGAAAGATAAGATCGGGAGAGAAGATATATTGGAGAATTGAAGAACAAATTTGTTGCATGGAAGGACGTCATCCATTGTTACAGAGTTCAGGTTTTCTAAAGTCTAATGTTTTAATTGAAATATCAATCACATTTGACCTTATTGTTTTATTTAATAAAAATTGTGCATGTGGATGGTGATTTTATTAAATAATTTAATATGTCATTCATTTCATTACCCTAGAAGATTGCATCTATTTTACTATTGATAGTGTGAATGCAGATCACAGTAGAGTAGGTTAAGATTTTCAGGAAATTCTTTTCTGTAAATGCAAGGTTGACAAATTTCATTTTAGTAATCTATCTGTTTGTTCCAATTTTTTGCACATTTTATTTTTATTTTTCTAACCCTAATATTTTTCATTTTATTTAATTTCATTTCACGTATAAATCAAAACCCTAATTTTTAATATAAATTTTTCAATCTTATATTAGGGTAAATGTTATTTCATTTATTAAACTCTCGGTATTTCATATTCTAAAATCAACATTAGAGTTTAATTAATTAAATGGAAAAATCAAAACCCTAAGTTCATGCAAATTTTCAATTTGATATTAGGGTAAATGTTATTTCATTTATTAAACTCTCGGTATTTCATATTCTAAAATCAACATTAGAGTTTAATTAATTAAATGAAAAATCAAAACCCTAAGTTCATGCAAAGTTTCAATTTGATATTAAGGTAAATATTATTTCATTTATTAAACTCTCGTATTTCATATTCTAAAATAAATTAGAGTTTAATTAATTAAATGGAAAAAAACCCTAAGTTCATGCAAAGTTTCAATTTGATATTAGGGTAAATGTTATTTCACTTATTAAACTCTCAGAATTTCATATTCTGAAATAAACATTAGAGTTTAATTAATTAAATTTTTCAAATAATTATAAAGTTCCAACATTAATTATTTGAATAATTTAATTTAAATCATTTTCCTAAGGTTTAATTCAAATATTTGCATTTCATAAAGTTTATTGGCAATATTTGATTTTTAATCTTACATGTGGGGAATTAATTTCATGAACAATCAATAGCATAACGCAATAAAATATTACCAAATAGGCCCCTTGTTAACAGTTGCTTGCAAATCACTAAGGTATTCTAAGCACTTATTTTGACACATTTTCATGACATATAAACACATTAAGTGAAAGGAACCTTGGAGAAATTTATATTTCTTTGCAAGAGAGGGTTTTCTAACCAAAATCCTAACTGTGAGTGTGATTTCACAACTGGGTAAAATTATACCTCAACAGAATTGGCGCTAGAAGGAGGGCCTGAAAGGTAATATTTTTAATTTTCAGCATTTGAAGTTGTTCAAATTAGTTATTTAAAAAAAAATTGAAATTTTTTTATTTATGCTACATTAATGTTAATCTGTCATAAATTTGAAAATTAGGTTATGATTCAATTTTTGTGAATTTTTTATACATAGCCTTGCATATTAAAACTGGTTCAATGGCAAAAAATGATTTACCCCATTATAAGCATGATGGAACAATTACGGTTGAGGAACATATTCAGGCATATAAAAACATTATGTTTCACTTTCAAATTATGCATGAAGATGTTATCTGTAGAATATTTCCATACACATTGGATGAATTTGCTCATGATTGATTTATTAATTTACCTGCAGGTTCTACCACATCTTGGGATCAACTAGAAGCAACATTTCTAGAACATTTTGGAGAATTGGTTGACACGGATATGATATCAAATCAATTTTCCTCTATCTGTAAAAAACCTGATGAATCCATGAGTCAATTTAATGATAGGTTTCATAAGTTGTATACTGAAATAGAAACACATTTTATCATTTCAGAAGAAGTTATTCAAATATACTTGGAAGCTTTAGACCCTTTTACGGTTAAGTTTCTAGAAAAGCTTCTTAAATATTTATCCTTGTCTAACGTCTATGGTGGGGCAATAGCTGTAGAGCAATGGTGGATTTCTAAAGGGGTTGATGTGGGTAAGTTATCATTACTTAATCCTAAGGTTTCAAATTAGATACCACCTATAAGTCATGATACACATTTTTCTTTCATGTTAGATTGTTCTTCAGGAGTTATGGATTCCAACCAATGCCAATCATCTAATCTGGCACCATCGAATGAAATTGAATGTCCTAGTTTTTCAACCACTTTCGATATTTTCCAAGAGGAAGTGCAAATTTCAAATCCAATATTCATCAATGAGGATTGTGGTAACCAAGCTTATCCAAGTGTAGAAATGCATGAGTCTTCAGATATTGGAATTCTAGATCTAACTAGCTTTGAAACATATGATAGAATAGAATCTTCCATAGAGTTGAATGAAACAATTAAAGCTCCAGAATTGAAATGTTCTAGAGGTAATTTCATTATGATTGATCATAAAATTTTATTACTTGAGGAAGATGAATTTTTTATTGAAGATAATTTTTTTGAAAGTGATGAAAGTGAATTTGAAAAGCATTCGATTGTTGAATTTACAGAGTGTGAAGAAGTGGTTGAACATCACTCCCTAATTTTAGAAGATGATTATTGTTGGTGGAATAAATGGGAGGATTTTGTCTCTCTTTCTAATAAAGTACTCGCTTCACCTAAAATGCAGGACAAGTTGCAAAGGTTAGTTCTACAACTTAAAAGAAACATTGATCAAGTACAGGGACAAATGCACCAAGATGCATATCTTGATAAGTTTATAAATCATCTTCATGGAATAAATATTGAAGATACTAAAAGTGATATTCTTTTAGATAGTGGAAGGGTCCTAGAGTGGACTAGTTTTGAAACATATGATAAATCAGGACCTTCCATAAATTTGGATGAATTTGTTGAAAATGATGATCAAAACCTTCAGTATCCTCAAAATAATGATCAAGAAGAAATGAAGGAAGAGATACAATCTCATCAAATGTTTTAGGAAGATGATTATTATAATGGTTGGGGAAGATATGAGGAATTATTTGTTTCTCACTATCCTACTGATGAATTTTCCATTTCACTTGATATGCAGGATGTTGAAACCTCTATCTTGCATGAAGATCTAGCAATTTCTATCCAACTAGAAAATGACGTGTCAATTTCAAAAATAGAGAAGGTTCCAAGATTTTATCATTTTGAACATGAGTTTGTGGAACATATTGTTGAAATAGAAAAAGAAAAATGGTAAATGTTTCTTATGATTCATCTATTTTAGATGAAGAAGAGGTAAAATATTTTCTTTCATTCTCGAATACTGAAGATTTGAGTGAAAATTTTCATGATTGTATTGAATATTTAAATGAAGAAACTTCATGTGTGGCTAACAAAGAATTATAATCTTCTATTCATCCTAAAGAAACTATTGTTGTGTTTGATCAACAAGATTTATGGTTTGAAAAATATGAACATATTCTTGATTGGATGCCTAATTTTGGTGTTTTTGAAAAACAGGTCATGGATGAAAGTAAGGGGATACGAGATGATGATGATGATATAGATCGTAAAGAAAAAGAAAATATTACAATGGATCACCAAGTAATGGTAAATGAAAGTGTACAAAAGGTAGAATCTTATCCATTATGTCTAAACATTCAAAAATCAGGTAAAATTTTGTATAATCATTTATTGGATTTAGATGTTATTTATAATGAAATGCCATTGGATATTGATGAAGAACTAGAATGGATTTCTATTCATACCACAAATAAAATTGCTTTGTTAAATGAAAGAAAAGTAGATATGCTTGAGTTGTTGAACCAAATTCATCAACATCTAACAATTCAATCTAGGATACAAAACTATAATGATTCTTATTTTGTAAATATCCTAGATTCTTGCAAATTGTTGCATGAGTATGATTGGCCTAAGAACATAGATGATGACTTTGTTTTAAAATTTTTAGAAGTAGCCTCTTATTTGAAAGAAGTCCTATATGCTCATGAAAATGAAAACTTAAGTCAAAGTGAAAAATCAGATTTTGAAAATTACATCTTATTGAATAAGCAAAAGATAAATTCAATCTGGGGATATTTTTTTATAATTTTTTTTTTTTTTTTTGAAATTTTGATGTGTTTCTATTTTGGTTTGCAATAAAATTGGCTTATGCCAAATTTTGGATTTCAGTTCAGGTTATCATTTTGTTGTTTAAATTTTTGTAGTATTTTGTGTTGTTTCTTGATTGAGGTAGTTGTTATATGGACACTAAACATTTGATGATTTCATTTGGTATTTGTTCCTGGGTCATTCAAGACAAAATTGCTTATTTTGAAAGCATGCAAAACTTGAAGAAAAATAAAGTGAGATGTTTAATGTATATCTTTATGAATTTGGACTAAGATAGTAAAATTTGAAACACTTAAATCATTTTGCAAAAGCTCCACAAATATTGCAACACATTAAAAGAATATTCCTTGAAATCTTGAAAGATGAAGTTATTAGTTTTGCAAGTGAAGGTGAAAATCCAATGAACTCAATTTTTAGCCTTACTTGATCTCTAACCCAAGTGGCAGATGAATTTTGCAAAAGCAATATAAAGCTTGAATAAAACACAAGCAAAGCAAATGCAATGGAAAGTAAAGCCAAATTAGTCACCACAGTCTAGATAACCTTCATCGGGGCTATAGATGTCTGACTGGCAGTGGAGCTAGGTCTAGACTGAAATAAAGAAAAATACAGAATGCAAAATTCACCTAATATTTGGGAGATTTAGATAATCTCTACCAGGGCTATAAATGCTTGGCTAGTAGTAGAGCAATGTCTTGAAGAGAGCAATGCAGAAGTACACTTAAAAGAGTAAATTTTTATAGCCTAACTGCAAAACTGATAATAGAAATTTGGATAGTATTAGGAAAATAAATGAATCATAGAGCACACATCGAGCAGAAGCAAATGTTTCAGTTGTTTTAGATTGATGTTGTCTGTTCACATTCTTTGGATATTATTGATGCTCATTTTTCTAATATTTGGGTTTTGTTGATTTCAGAATTGGGTTCTTAAGTCCGAAATGTTCAGGAACATTTCCCAGTAGAGTCGCCATTTGTTGTGACCACTTCACAACGACCCCAAGATTGGGGACCCACTAAATTTTTGAAGCTTTTGATGCTTGTTTTTGAAGTGTTGACATCATTCAATTGGTTGTTATTTTGTTTTGTTGATCTTCTTTTGAAAATCTCAAGATTTGATAATTGTGATTTTAAATGTTTTAATTTTAAAAAACTTTTAATTTTAATGTTTAAAATAAATCATTTAAAATCATTAAATAAAATACTTTAGAGTATAATTTTAATGTTTTAAATCATTCATTTTAAAAGTTTAATTAAAATATTTAAAGTTCATTTTGAATGTTTTTATTTCAAAGTGTATTGTAAATGTTTTAATTAAAATATTTAAAGTATATAATTTTAATGTTTTAAAACATTCATTTTAAAGTTTAATTAAAATATTTAAAGTTCAATGGAAGTCTTGTTCCACTTCCCTGCATCCCTTCCTTGGCCCTATCCTAGGTCCTTGATCCTGTCGTAGTTTCTCTGGTACTTCCTTAACCCTTCCCTCTTGGCAGGATGGTGTTGCAGATGATCTCTTTGGGGTGGGAGATCACTATTCCAATGTTTTGCCCCTTTCCTTACCCTGTAGTGGGGTTTTCCTTCGGTGCTTGGGTCCTAGGATGGTTTTGGGTATTTCCTTAGGACTTTTCCTAGGTTTTTTGGGTTGTTCAAGGATTTTTCCTTGGATTTCCTAGTTTTTTCCAAGTTTTCATGGTGTCTTCTTGACGTTTGCCCTTGGAGGATCTTCAGTTGTGGAATATTGATTCTATTGGAAATCGAATTCATGAGCAGTTTTGCACAACATATTTTTGGTCTTGGGGACGAGGACTATGTGCTTTCTTTTGTGACTCTGCTCTTCAGGATTTTAGTTGTTGTTTCCTTGCAGGTTTTCCTCATCTATTTCCCTGAAGCTATTTGATGGTGGTGTTAAAGGCTGCCTAGGATTTTTGTCCTCTTGGGTTCCTTTGGTACTTTCCTATCTTTTTCCTACGGTGTGTTGTTCTACTTCTATTGCTTCCTCTACTAGGTTGGCATCCTTGTAGGCTCTTTTATATACTACATGAGGACTTCGTGGCCTATGGAGTTCCTCTATATGTTGATCCACTTGTCAATGCTAGTGATACATTGCATGAGGATTTTGTAGCTTGAGGAAATCCTTTGATTGTTTTTCATCGTTTTAGGCTCGCAAGGGATTGTTTTATAACATTTTGAATGCTCTTATGTCATCCTTGACTGCTACTTGTCCTCATTCTGATGGTTTTTACTGTAATCTCTATTTTTCTGCTCCACCCTTTGGTATAGGGTGGTTTTTTCTACATTCAATAGGTTTTCCCCTGTGTGGGAAGTGGTTTTTCTCATGGCTCTTGGTTTCCATGGGTAGTTTGGTGTATTTCTCCTTTTTCCACCCTTGGGATGTTTTAAATTTCAAGTTAGGCATTTGTTTCTTTTTCCCACCTCTGGGAAGTTTCAAATTTGATTTTAGGCGAGCTTTTCCATTCTTTTCTACCACTTCTCCTTTCTCTCCTAGTGGGATTTTTAAATTTTGCTCTGAGAAAATTTCCTCACTGCTTTCCTAATTTTTTTCCTCAAGCCTTTCCTGAAGGTGTTCCTCAAGGCTTTCCTCAAGCCTTTCCTGAAGGTGTTCCTCAAGGCTTTCCTCAAGCCTTTCCTAAAGGTGTTCCTCAAGGATTTCCTTAAGCCTTTCCTATTGTCCATCCTTGGATTGTTCCTCTTGAAGTTTGATGTAATCAGGTTTTGGGATCCTTGATAAAAACCCACTTTTAATTCAACTTAACTTACCAAAAAAAAAATTGAAAGTTCATTTTGAATGTTTTGATTTCAAAGTGTATTGTAAATATTTTAATTAAAATATTTGAAGTACATTATTATAAAAACGTTTTGTGTTGGTTTTGCAGGTTTTCAATATAATGTAGAATGGAATGAAGGAAAAAAGGAGCAGAAAGCAAAGAGAATTATATTATTATAAAATTTGTTTTAAATTGTATAATGGAATTCACCATACTGAATGCTTATCCCTTTCCTAGTGCATTTAGAAGTGTAAAAGGTTTAAAATTATTGTGGCATGGCGATTATAGGGGTAGACTACACAAAGATCTATGTGGCGACTTTCGAGGCGGACAACATAGAATACTATGGCGACCATAAAATTTGGACAGCCTACCCGGATTCGTGGTGGCTACCGATTCCACCATGTTAAAAAAAATTATAGAATGGAATGAATGAAAATAATGTTAAATTGTCAATAGGCCATTGGAAACCAAGAAAAAGGGTTGAACTGATTGGAAATATAATATCACGAGAGAAGATATATTGAAGAATTGAAGAAAATATTTGTCACATGGAAGGACATCATCCATTGTTACAAAGTTCAAGTTTTTTGAAGTCTAATGTGTCAATTGAAATATCAATCACATTTGACCTTATTGTTTTATTTAATATAAATTGCGCATGTGGATGGTGATTTTATTAAATAATTTAATGTCATTCATTTATTTTTTTGTTAAGTTAAAAATAATTTATATTGATGAGGGCATTTGAAAGGTGCCCCAATACCTTAGTACATCAGCTAAAAAAAAGGAAGGATGCACAAATCACAAAAAACAACAAGCATCCTTGAGGACCTGATAATAGTAAGGAAAGCATGAGCAAACCAAAAGGAGACAAGGAAAAAACCATAAGGGACAGAGACGTAATACCACATAAAAGAATCCATTTAGGTCATTGCAGAATAAATTATATCATCCTTATTGATATCCTTAACATCATCCTTAGGGATGTCCTTGAATATTTCCTTCACAATTTCCACAACTTCGTCATCATTAGCCTCTAGTTTAGTTTTAGCAGTAAACTTAGCATGAGTATCTTCTATGAAATTATCACAAAAAAATAGGAGATTTAGATCATTCCTATGCTCTTTCATTTGTAAAATTGCTCCTACAAGTGTAGACATGGCAGTCTCTAGGTGATCAATTGTATTTGTATCGCTCCAAATTTTTCGCACCCCTACCTTCAGGCTATTGGATCCGCGCCCAGAAGGAGGATGGGAAAAGGATGGTGCGGTACCTCGGACGAGAGGACTTTGCGAAGGTCCCGCCTCTCAAGGGAGGTGCATTTTGGTGATTTTTCGACGGATGGTGGGTTCACCGGGGAAACATTTGACGGCAGTTTCCACGCCTAGGTTTTGGGAATGAGTTTTGATGAGTTCGTTTTATTTTTAAACATTCATCCTAGGTTTGGCCGAATGATTCTAACTTAAACTACATGAAAATGCAATTTAAATGCATACGACAAACAGAAAGGAAAACAGAAACGAGAGAATTTGCGGGAGGCCAATGAAGATTACGATCCGGAAGTCGATGGAGTTTACGAAGCTTGAAGCGATCTGGATCGTCTGCAATTCAACGGAATCGTCTTCAATTTGATAAAATCGTCTAAAGCGACGGGATCGTACGCAATCGACGAATTCGTCGGACGAATTCATCAGAGACCTGCAAAACAGCAAACAGATACGAAATACAAGAAATTCTATTTTGCAAACGGGGGCAAACTATATGAAACAGTAATATGAGTGTTGAACAATATACAAGAACAAAAGTAAATGCAAATAATTGTGTTTAGATAGCAGAATATGATCTTAATATGCAAACTAGACAAAATGGGTGAACTCCAGATGCAATATAGTATAAAAACTGAATAAACAATCTAATTTATAGCATAAAATGACAGAAAAAAGAGACAGAAGAGCAAACTCCAGGCACTGATTGCCTCGATGTGTGCTGCAGTCGAAATCGTCTCGCATCGATACGAGATCGTCCCGAATTTGACGAGATCGCCTCCGATCTTGACGAGGTTCGTCGAGCTGCGATAGGTGCTGGCTCCGGCTGAAAACCGGTGGTGTACCTGCAATGAAATGACTATAGGACTAATGCAAAATATGAATTACGATGTTTTAGAGCATAAGGGTTCAATTTGCATAAAAATTCAGCGAGGGGTTGGGGAGGGAAAAGTCTTAGAGTTAAATAGGCATAGGATAGTTGTTGGGAGGTTGGAGATCATCCCAATTTGGGAGATCTCCAACGGGGGAAGGGTCCCAACGGCGCGGACACGCTCGCCCGGATTGGAGACCCGTTGGAACGGATTCCAACTATGCAAATTCAGTTTTGCGACGAAATCGTACGGACGTTCTAGTCCAGACGAAATCGTCAAATCTAGGGCGATATCGTAAGATCGGAGACGATATCGTCAAACGGTCAAAACAACTGCTAAAAATGGCGCGAAAAAGGAGGAAACGGGTTTCTCGGCGGTTAACGGGCGGTTTGGGAGGTTAAATTTGAATTTAAATTTATTTACTAAGGTGAATGTAATTATTCTTGCGCCAATTTTAGGGTGCTACATTTTGCCCCCTCTTTAGCGAATTTTCCTGAAGAAAATGCGTTAAAGATGAGTTCTTCTCGATCTACGAGAAAGCAAAAAATTATTCCCATTTTTAGGCGACGATTCTTGGTCGAATCGTACGACGACTTACTATGGTGCCCCCTTCAGGTGTTTTTACCCAAATCGAACGTTTGCGGTAAAAACACGGAAAAGCAAAAATTATTGTTGAATTATTTTGAATAAAATTAAGAAAAATAGGGTAAAACCCTAATTCATTATTCTTGTTCATTTACTAGTGTTTTAGAGCTCTGGAGCAAAAATGGTAGAGACAGCGCACAGATCTGCAGAGGTCCGCCGCGGTCTACGGGTAAGGGTTTAAACTTAGTTTAGATTGATTTAATTTGAATTTACATGCTTGGTAGATAGATTTTAAGATGAATTTTGAGCATCGCGGCCGTTTTTGGCCATCGACGTCGTCCGGACGAAATCGTCCCTAGTTCGACGAAATCGTCTCAAGTTCGTCAATTTCGCCCAAGGGCGAAATCGGAAAAAAAGGGACGATTTCGTCAAATTAGAGACGATTTCGACACGCGAAATCGGAGACGATTTTGCTCAAATTTCGGACGATATCGGCCAATAGTGGGCGATATCATCAATTGCAAAATTTTGATCTTTAAGTTGCATTATTGATTGCTAAAATTGTTATTAATGATTGTTTGTTGTTTTGGTTGTTTATGCTTGCGAGAGAGGATTACTAAAGAGCGAGAGAGTGGAAATATGGAGGATTAAGAGATGACTTGGCCGCTACGACACGGGAGAGCGAGATCGGGATGGCACGGGCCGGCTTACTACATGTGGCGAGAGATGCCACAAGTTTCTCTCGACATGGGGCTGCTGCGGCCCTAGCGGAGAGGTGGTACCGGGCTCTTCATGCTTTCGGTTACCGACAGGGGAGATGACTCCCACACTAGAGGATGTATGGAGGATTCTTAGAATCCCCATACAAGGGAGGATGATCACACCTGCGGCCAATCAGGGCCACGCGATGGGACGACTCTGCGGTGACCCGAGCTTCGCCCTGGAGAAGGGCGGAGTGAACATCGAGGCACTGCGCCAGATGCCTGGGGCATCTACACTGACACGAGTTTTGGTTGGGGTGGTTGGTGGACTTCTGCTGTGCCACCAGAGCGGATGCAGGGTACCATGGATGCTGGCGGATGTGATCTGCGACATGCGCGACCATGGCTACAGATTTTCTTGGGGCGGCTTTGTTCTATGCCGATTGTATAGGATCCTGCATGGGGTCGTATACAAGGGCGGGCGATGTCTGGTTATGACATCGCTCCTACGGGTTTGGTGCTGGGAGCACATTGCGGTGCGGAGGCCGGTAGGGCTTCCACTAATAGGGGTTGACGGGGAGAGGCCCGAGTCTTCTACTGGTGGCTCCGGAGAGGGGCACAGTGACGGATCGACCTGCCGGTGTCCCGGAGACTATTGGATGACTTGGTCCCAGACCAGATCACCTGGAGGCCATGGAGAGAGCATCCAGGGGTGGCCAGAGGACGGACAGGAGCTGGCTCGCATCAGGGCGAGTCTGCGGCTACGGATGGAGAGGGGAGAGGTGGAGCTCCACCGCTATGACCGAGTTTTGCGACAGTTCGGTCTACGAGCGGGGGATCCCATCTCTCGGGGATTATGAGTTTTCCCGGATTGTCCGGGATAACACCACGGTTAGCGGGGCTCCGGATATGCGGTGATTCCGGAGTCGGGACGCGGACGATGCCCCCATTCGGCCGGTGGATGGGGACGACGCGAGGGTAGCCGATGGCTACGATGCAGTACGCGAGGCATCCGCCCTCCTCGGATGACGAGGGCTCGGGGGACCGATCCACGCGGTTGTGCGTCGGATAGGGAGGCGGTGCCGGGGCGGTGGTAGAGGCAGCCGGGGTCACGGCGAGAGGAGAGCGAGAGGAGGCCACGAGGCACGGAGAGAGGCGCGACTAGAGGGAGAGGGAGAGGAGGGAGGCGAGACCCCCATCTCCACAGAGGCCACCATCGCCTGATAAGGGCAAGGGTGTGGACATTGGAGAGAGTAGCGAGATGGCTACTCTCCGGGCAGAGAGAGATCGTCTGTGAGCTCAGGTGCAGACGTTACAGGATGCGGCTGCACAGCACCAGGCTGAGGTGTCGCAGCTACGAGACGAGAATGCTCGTCTCGGGGCACGAGGCGGAGGGGTAAGCACTCGGGAGCTGCTGCGGTCGGTTTCTCGGACCGCATTCTATCGGGCGCTATACTACCGGGCGGTGCCGAGAGGGCCGGAGGGTACGGCTGCCACCTGCCATAGCGGATCCCTATCGGGACGGGGGTCGACGAGGAGCTCATCCCGGTCGATGACGAGGACTCGCAGTACCACACATACTGCGATGGGACCACCTCGTCCTCCGTAGGGCGGGGGAGGAGATGAGGCCGAGAGCTCTAGAGGCTCTCGAGGCTAGAGGGCGGGATACGGCCACTGATATTGTATTATACTTGTATTGATAGAGGATTGAGTATGCCGAGGTGCAGTTGTGGCATACCAATCTAGTTTTGATGATGTATATATTCTGTTGATATATATAGATGAGATATTTTTGATCATATGACTTGTCTTATGTGATGCTTATGATGCTTTTTATGTTTGATTGATTGATTGAGTTGATTGATGTAATGATTTTATTGATGAGTCATGTAATTATGTCGTTTTGGAAAAAATTATAACTTGGATGTCATGCTTTAAATATTTTAAATGAAATAATCTGATGTAACAAATTGATTGGTTGTAATGAAATGTGATAAAAATAAAAAGAGATTTCTAACAATAATTTCAAAGGACATTGTCGCTATTATAGACCATTTCATGGAGTCGTTGCTCACTCGGTCGTCAAGCTAGTCCCAGGATAGAAATATTGTTAAAAGAAAAGAGTGCTTAAGAGACTGTCTTAAGACTTTGTTGTGATGATGCAAATGATGATGATGATGATGGTTTGTTTTCAGATTTCCATGAAAATATTATGCATGAAATATTGTAAAATGATTTTTGCTAGGCATAAATTCCTAAGTGTGATAAAAATTGTTGAATAATTCCTTAAGAATTATACCATCATTGCAAAATGCAAAGGTTGACATAATGATATGAAATAATAAAAATGTGTTTGCTTTTGAAAAGCATAATTTGTGTAATAAAATGAAGTCATATGGTTTTTATGAATTTTGATAAATTGGGAAAAAATATTGTTACAATGGTTTGCGCTAGGCATAGAATATGTAGGTATAGACTTATACCATCATCGCGAAGATCAAAGAAAGGATAGTTTTATTACATGATTGATTTTTTATGAACAGAAAAGATGAAAATGAGGACTTGCGCTAAGCATAAAATTCCAATTTTGGTTTTGGAATTATACCATCGTTGCGAAAGTCGATAAGATATATATGATATGTTGTTAAATAATTGTACTTGATTATTCCAAACAAGTTGCAAAATAATATTTCAAAGTATTTTGAAGACAAAAATTAGATTTATAAGGAATCCCATGTGCATAAGTGAATTCATTGCCAATCTTGATTTATCATAATGATAGACAAAATCTCTCAAATACAAATGTGTGTGCAATTGTATGGTTCAATTACCAATTTTGAGCAAGATACTATGATACAAGTGATTTGAATAAACCAACTAAGTGTTCATTAACCATGATGTAGATGCATATAACCATACTAGGCTACTATGTAGATCGGATTATCAAGAGCTAGCTAATCCATAAGCGGGACATGAGGTCTGTACAAAAGAAGGTCGCTAATGTGACGGACATATCGCCACGCTAGGAGTTACCCAAGGCCAAGCGGGTTGGGCACAAACCACTGTTATGGGGCTTACCTCACAGTTTTCGAATAATTGAGAATTCCAGGGATTCAAGCTCATTCACCCTTCTTTTCTTTTCAAAGGGTAGGGAAAGGGATTTTATTGCTTTTCTTGCTTTCTTTTGAACTTTGCTTATTTTTCTTTTTGCTTGATAATGCTTGTAACATTGTTGTCATAACATTTTTCTTTTCTCTTTTTCTTGAATTTTTCTTTGCTTTTTCTTTTTCTTTTTCTTTGCTAGGGATACTTGCTCGGATTAGCTGTAGAGCAAGGGATTTTTATTACAGGTAGGGGTGAGCTTGTCCTTTTGCCAATTCTCAAAGATTCTAGACCATGTGCATGATAGGATAGCAAGGGAAACTTTTCACTCAAGAAATCAGTTCTACTATGTAGCAAAACATGGAAATTACAAATATAATCATTTTATTGTGAAAAGATGTGCTTGGTTTAAGTAAATACCAAGATCAATTCTCTATGCTCAAACTTTATTTAATTGATTTTTGTGAACTTTGATATAAGAGAGATTAGTAATCATGCCAGATAAAATCAAGATATTTATTGTGTGAGTGTGCAAGTGAGGGATGCCAAATAAATGCTAGTTTTATCCAAAATAAGTTGAAACATATAATTGCAATAATTGTAAGAAAATAATGATTTTGAGAAAGTTTTGAGAATGTTGACTCTCTCTTTATTATGTATATTGTTTTGGTTTCGAAAGAGTCAAGCATATAGCTGTTTTTGGATTTTTATGTTGATTTTTGTTTTAGAGCAAAAGGAACTTTACACTAAATAAATGCAATAAATATTTTTGAAGATTTTATGAATGTTTTTGAGGTTTTTGAATAAATTGAAAGAAATACAAGATAATGATTTTGAACAAATATATACATGGATGAAATAATCAAATTTATGCATAATAACGTTTGAGATGTAAAATATTCATGGGTTCTTTAAGTTCTTTACCATCTAAGGTAGATAATTTATATGCTCCTGATTCAAATTTTGCGGTAATGATGTATGGTCCGAGCCAGTTGGGCTCAAATTTACCTTTAAGTTCTTTGGTTGCATTTGTATTTTTTTTAAGATTTTGAGGATTTTGATTTTTTTTGTATTTTGATTTTAATTTATGAATTGAAATTGGTGGTATATACAAGATGATCTATATACACTATACAAGGTTTATTTGAGTATAGCATGTCTAAGGTTGCTTCAAAATCAAAGGAGGTTTTGAAGGATAATCTGGTTGAGGTGAAGGTAAGAATAGAAGGTGATGAATAAAAGGTAGTGATAACAAAAGCTTTGTTATAATGTAGAATAATGTAGAAAAAGATTTGACTTTTATATGTGTAAAATTGATCATGTTACAAAATAAAATGTAAGAAGGATAAGAAAGTTCTTCATTCTTATTATTATATTCCAAGTCTTGATAAGATGGAGAAAGTATATGTGAAAGATATGCATGAGTGTTATTTGGTAAACAAGGATGATCATATATGGATGAAGAAAAGTGATGGATAGAAGATAATTGTGATAATAGAGAATGTATAGAACTTGATGTTTCAACCGTTAAATATTCTTCAAATGGTGTTGGGTCACCATGTATGGTAACAATTTTATTTGCAATTTCAAACTTCAAACATTGGTGAAGAGTGGAAGGGAAAACCCTCATCGTATGAATCCAAGGACTTCGGAGAAGTAGGTTGTAAGGTGAAGGACAATATCCTACATAGAATAAAGTATCCAGGATCTTGGATCCAATATTAAAGGGAAGAATTATAGTACCTTGAGCTTCTTGAATTTCATTGTTAAAAGATTTTATAATAACATTTGATTCATTAATATCTTCTTCCTTTAATTTGAGTTTTTGGAATAATTGATAAGTGCATAAATTAAGAGAGGAGTCATTATCTACCATGATAGTTCTAACAAGTGTTTCTTTACTAGATCCGATAATGTAAAGATAGGAGTCTTCTTGTGGAGTAGAGGAAGGAATATCCTCATCATAGAATGAAATATGGTTAACCTCAAGAGGGTTTACACCATTAATTATGTTCTTAGAGAAAATATGATGAGGAACAAATTGTTGGCTAGGTATTTTGAACAAAATTTCCTTATGATAAATTTGTAATACTTCTAAAAGGGATATCTTTGCTTGAGGATTAATCACTTGTTGTTGGTTATCAAAGTGGATTTCAGATTGAGATTTTGATTCTAAAGATGAGCTTTCTATGCTTACATTCCATTTTGGATCATTCTCTAGAGCCAAAGATAGTTTTGAAGGTTGGTCAAATGAGGAATCCATATCTTGAATATCGGATTGAGTTGATTGAATTTGAGGTTGCTCATTTGTAGTTTTTGTTACAATATTAATAATATCATCATGATGGGACACATTAACATGAAATATTTGATTGGTTTCTTGTTGTTGATAATTGAATAGGGGTTCTTGGGAGATCCCCATGTCTTGATTGATTATTGGTATTTGTTGTGTAGGAGTTTGATAGTTTACTTGGAGATTTATAATCGAGTTGTAGATTGTAATTCCTTTATATTAAAAAGATCCTTATCAATCAAATCTTGAATTGCACATCTTAAATCTTTACAATTTTGTGTCATATGTCCATCTACTCTATGATATTCACAATGTAGCTCGGGTTTAAACCAATCTGATGTGGTATCAGGTTGTCTTATGGAAGGAAGTTCAATAATATTTGTGTCAAGTAAATACTTGAGAATTATATCCATTGGTTGATTAAGCTTAGTAAATTTACGTGATGAAGGTTTTTGAGAGGTTTTTGATAAATGCCTTAGGAATTTTGTCATAAAAGGACCTAATGGTTTCTCACCTCTACTTTCTTTATTATGGGTAGAATGATGATAGGAAGATTGCGATGTAGGAGGTGAGTGCATGGTAGAATTGGAAGAATAAGTATTTTCTTGTTGAAATGGATGTGTTGTATTGAAAGAAGAGTATTGAAAAGGTGGTGGAGGATTATATGTGGGTTGATAGACATAATATGGATATATGGGAGAATAGATAATATCATTATGAAGAGGATTGGCAAAGGGATTGTTTTGTTGGGTTATGGATGAAAAATAAGAAGAGTGTGATGGAGGTGGTGTTGAATAGGGATGAGGTTGGTCATAATCAACAAATGTATTTGGATGAATTCTTCCAACATTACTAATGGGCTCATATTGATTTGAGTAAAAACTCATGGTTTCTTTAGTACTTCTAAAAGTAATATTTAGCATCTACTATTTAGAATTGAATCTAAAAACATACAAACTTGAAATGATGATTTTGTTTTTTTTTTTTTTGTATACATATATATTTTTTTGTTTTTGTTTTCAAAAGGTTATGATGCATTCACGTCGGGTTCACCAAAATGTATCGCTCCAAATTTTTCGCACCCCTACCTTTAGGCTATTGGATCCGCGCCGGAAGGAGGATGGGAAAAGGATGGTGCGGTACCTCGGACGAGAGGACTTTGCGAAGGTCCCGCCTCTCAAGGGAGGTGCATTTTGGTGATTTTTCGACGGATGGTGGGTTCACCGGGAAACATTTGATGGCAGTTTCCATGCCTAGGTTTTGGGAATGAGTTTTGATGAGTTCGTTTTATTTTTAAACATTCATCCTAGGTTTGGCCGAATGATTCTAACTTAAACTACATGAAAATGCAATTTAAATGCATACAGCAAACAGAAAGGAAAACAGAAACAGAGAATTTGTAGGAGGCCAATGAAGATTACCTGATCCGGAAGTCGATGGAGTTTACGAAGCTTGAAGCGATCTGGATCATCCGCAATTCAACAGAATCACCTTCAATTTGATAAAATCATCTAAACTGACAGGATCGTCTGCAATCTGACGAATTCGTCAGACGAATTCATCAGAGACCTACAAAACAACAAACAGATACGAAATACAAGAAATTCTATTTTGCAAACAGGGGCAAACTATATGAAACAGTAATATGAGTGTTGAACAATATACAAGAACAAAGTAAATGCAAATAACTATGTTTAGATAGCAGAATATGATCTTAATATGCAAACTAGACAAAATGGGTGAACTCCAGATGCAATATAGTATAAAAATTGAATAAACAATCTAATTTATAGCATAAAATGAGAGAGAAAAGAGACAGAAGAGCAAACTCCAAGCAGCGTTGCCTCGATGTGTGCTTGCGATCGAAATCGTCTCGCATCAGTACGAGATCGTCCCGAATTTGATGAGATCGCCTCCGATCTTGACGGGTTCGTCGGCTGCGATAGGTGCTGGCTCCGGCTGAAAACCAGTGGTGTACCTACAATGAAATGACTATAGGACTAATGCAAAATATGAATTACGATGTTTTAGAGCATAAGGGTTCAATTTGCATAAAAATTCAGCCAGGGGTTGGGGAGGGAAAAGTCTTAGAGTTAAATAGGCATAGGATAGTTTTTGGGAGGTTGGAGATCATCCCAATTTTGGAGATCTCCAAGGGGGAAGGGTCCCAATGGCGCGGACACGCTTACGCCGGATTGGAGACCCGTTGGAACGGATTCCAACTATGCAAATTCAGTTTTGCGACGAAATCGTACGGACGTTCTAGTCCGGACGAAATCGTCAAATGCAGGGCGATATCGTACGATCGGAGACGATATCGTCAAGCGGTCAAAACAACTGCTAAAAATGGCACGAAAAAGGAGGAAACGGGTTTCTCGGCGGTTAACGGGCGGTTTGGGAGGTTAAATTTGAATTTAAATTTATTTACTAAGGTGAATGTAATTATTCCAATTTTTCTGCGCCAATTTTAGGGTGCTACAGTATTCAAAGTGGTCTTAATGACATATTTTTGAAGAATCTTCTCCACTAGATTATTCGGATCATCCTCGGTAGTGTCCTACATCTTTCCTTGACTTTGGACTTCTTTGTTTTTAGGTGCTAAGAGCTCCTAGTTGGAGTCACCTTAGCCTTGGTCCTCTTTTTTGCCATCAAGTGAGGATGGTATGGTAACATGTGGCCAGGAGGTCAACTATGATAAAAATCAGGAAGGAACACCCCTAGTGGATAGTGGAGACAACAGTAAAATTTGAAAAAATAGGACAATAGGTGGTGACATGGGTAAATGACACAAGGAATAAGAATGACACGAGGGAGATGTGTAGAAAAAACCAACCCCCGCTAAAAATCCAAAGTAAAAATTACCTTGGAAATATAAATCTAATCATGGAAGAGATCAGTTTGATAAAGGTGATCTTAAAAGGATGTAAATCACATGAAAAATTAAGACCTAGGGAACACCACATTTTTTATTTTATATACCTAAAATATTGAATGTTATGCATTTTGATTATTTTAGACTTTTTCCAACCTGGCAATTTCATCAACTTCACATGGAAGGATGTCATTCCAAGTCAGTATCCCAAGGACAAAAGATCCAATGTTAACTAATTTATCAACAACCCCATTAGTTTCTTTGAAGATGTGTTGGATAATGACTTCATGTTGAAATAGTATTAGGTTTTGAGCCTCCTCAATGAGACTTCTTACCTTCCATGCTGGTGTTATGGAATTTTTTAAATAATTGATAACATTTAAGAAATCTCCTTCTATGATAACTTTCTCTGGAAATTGCTTGATAAATTGAAGACCCCTCCATAATGTTTTTGCTTCAGTAAATTGATTTGATAGTTCTCCCAAGGATTTCGCAAAAGTAAATATGGAATTTCCATTGTGGTCCCTTAAAATTCTCCCTGCACTGGCTCTACCTGGATTTCCTTTAGCTACTCTATAAAAATTCAACTTGACCCAGTCTTGGGGAGGGGGTGTCCAGTTGATGTTATTTCTTGAAATTTGAATTCTACCTAGGTTAGGATTCTCTAAGGAAAGGATTGAAGTAAGAAGACCTCAAAATGGGGGATAATAAAATGCTCAAAAGGTGTCGAAAGAGCATTTTCTTTGGCAAAAAATATAATTCTATTGGTGATGGAATATAAATCCTTGGCTTCCCTAGAAAAGATGTGTATGTTTCTCTCTAGCCAAATAGACTAAAGATAATTATGAAGGTAAAATTTCCAAATTCCTTTGAGATAGGGATTGTTAAAAGGATTGGTCCATTAAGAGAATAAATCAACTAAGGATGGAGGTTTGACCCAACTAATTTTAAACTTTCAGAATAGCTTATTTAGGATGGAGCTAGAAAAAGGACAAAATAGGAAAATGTGACTCGGAGACTCCCAATCAGAAATGCATAGGAAACACCTATTAGGGAGATGAATTCCACATTTGAGAAGGTTTTCAATAGTGAGGATAATATCTGAAGGTTACTAGATAGGTTGATATTTGGTAATCCTTGATGGTAATGTAAAGGAAAATAATAGGGCTTCCAAGGACATGATTTCTTCTGATAGATTGGGACATTGAATCCTTTTCCAAGAGCAGGAATCATTGGATATAGTTAAAAAATTAGCAACCCGGTATCCAAATAGAGTATCAATAAATTCCTTTAAATCTCTAAGCCCAGAGATTTCTAAGAGTGGCTAATTTCCTAACCACTTATCTTCCCAAAAATTGATTGATTTTCCATCACCAACCTGCCATAATAGGCCCTTTATTAGGAGTTGTTTTGTTAAGATAATGGATTTATAGAAAGTTAAACCCATAGAAGGTGCTCGATCACATAAAAATACATATCTCTGTAAGTATTTCCTTTTAACAATATTGACCCATTCCACTTGATCTCCTAAAACTAATCTCCAAGATTATTTTTCTAAAAGTACCAAGTTTAACAAATTAATCCTTCTGAGGCCAATTCCTCCCTGATCCTTTGGTTTGCAAACTTTATCCCATACAACTAGATTAAATTTGTTATTATTTTTAGACCCTGTCTAAAGGAATTGTTTTTGAATTTTTTCAATATTATGATAAACCTTAGTTGGGGATTTAAAAAATAAAATAAAATATACATGTATGCTTTGTAGACAAGGCACGGTAAGGATAACTTTCCATGCCTGGGATAATAGATAGCCCTTCCAACATGTTAGTTTTTTTTGAAATATTTCAATAACATTGTTCCATAGGTCTTCAAAAGCATTTCCAACGAATAAAGGCAATCCCAAATAAGTGGTTGGCAAGGTAGAAATAGCACATCCCAAAATATTTTCTATTTTGAGTTATCTCCTATAAGGAGTGTTAAGGAAAAATAACTTACTTTTCTGGAAATTCACCTTCTACCCAATTGCTTTCTCATATAGCAGGAGTAAATGTTTGATGATCTTATCTTCAACAATGGAAGCAAAGGTGGATAGTAAAGTATCATAAATGAATTTTTTATGGGTAACAAAATTATATTGAGAGGTCACCTTGATTCTAAATATTAATCTTGACCTTCTAGTTGTATGAATTGATATTCCTAACATCTTAATAGTAATGATAAATAGGAGAGGGGATAAAGGATCCCCTTGCCTTAAGCCTCTGCTTCTAGGAAAGAATCCAGTAGGTGAGCCATTGATTAATACAAAGAACCAAGCAAAAGAAATACATCCTTTAATCAAATTGACCCAGTCTTGATGAAATCCAAATTTGGTTAAGATAGCAAGTAAAAATTTCTAAGTCAGCCTATCATAAGCTTTGTTCATGTCTAACTTTAACAAGAAGGCAGTATTTTTGGTGTGAGAAGTAGAATGAAGGGCTTCATGAATAGATATGATCCCATACAAAATAGATCTTCCTCAAACTGAACTTTCTTGACAGTGGTCAATGATCCAAGGCATAACATCCCTCATTCTGTTGGCTAAGGCTTTGGTTAGGATTTTTTATACTACATTATAAAGGTTCACAAGACTAAATTCATTGAAGGATTTACTATTAGGGCTTTTGGAAATGAGATAAATGAAAGTGGAATTAAAAATAACATGGGATAATATTGGAGGACTGAAAATATTTAATCGCTTCACACACATTAGGATCCACAAAATCCTAAAAAGCTTAAAAAAACCTAGGAGAAAAGTTGTCAGGCCTAGGAGCCTTATCAGGTTTCATAGAAAATAAGGTAATATTAATTTCCTCATTAGAAATATTGACTAGTAACTTACAATTGATGTCCTCTAAAATGGAGTGGGGTATATGCTGGAGAAAAAATTCTTTGGCATCAGCAGAGTTAAAACTATAATTGGGACTATCAAGTAACTACATAAAATGGGAGATACCTTCAGACATGATCTCCTTAATATCAAAGGTGACACTTCCATCCTGTCAGAGTAATTCCTTATTTCGATTGTTGTTTTTCTTCCTCAAGGTAGAAATGTGGAAAATTTTTGTGTTGGAATCACCTTCCTTAAGCTAGATTGCCTAGGATTTCTGCCTCCAAAATGTTTTCTCACATTTTAGAATATTGTGATATTTTGATAAGAGAATTATTTCTTCATTAATTATGGCCATTCAGAATATCATTTTCAATTACTGCCAAATGATTTTTAATTGCCTGTTTGTTTTCAAACAGGTTTTTAAAAATATCTCTATTCCAAATCTTGAGATTTTCTTTGATCATTTTTAGCTTTTGCCCCAGTCTGTATGATGGTGAACGAATATGTCATTCATTTCATTACCCTAGAATATTGCATCTATTTTACTATTGATAGTGCATCACAGTAAAGTAGGTTAAGATTTTTAGGAAATTATTTTCTGTAAATGCAAGGTTGACAAATTTCATTTTAGTAATTTGTTTGTTTGTTCCAATTTTCTGCACATTTTATTTTTATTTTCCTAACCCTAATATTTTTTGTTTTATTTAATTTCATTTCACGTATAAATCAAAACCCTAATTTTTAATATAAATTTTTCAATCTTATATTAGGGTAAATGTTATTTCATTTATTAAACTCTCGGTATTTCATATTCTAATATCAATATTAGATATAATTAATTAAATGGAAAAATCAAAACCCTAAGTTCATGCAAAGTTTCAATTTGTTATTAGGGTAAATGTTATTTCATTTACTAAACTCTTGGTATTTCATATTCTAAAATCAACATTAGAGTTTAATTAATTAAATGGAAAAATAAAAATCCTAAGTTCATGCAAAGTTTCAATTTGATATTAGGGTAAATGTTATTTCATTTATTAAACTCTAGGTATTTCATATTCTGAAATAAACATTAGAGTTTAATTAATTAAATTTTTCAAATAATTATAAAGTTCCAACATTAAATAGTTGAATAATTTAATTTAAATCTTTTTCCTAAGGTTTAATTCCAATGTTTGCATTTAATAAAGTTTATTGGCAATATTTGATTTTTAATCTTACATGTGGGGAATTAATTTCATGAACAATCAATAGCATAACGTAATAAAATATTACCAAATAGGCCCCTTGTTAACAGTTGCTTGCAAATCACTAAGGTATTCTAAGCACTTATTTTAACACATTTTCATGACATATAAACACATTAAGTGAAAGGAACCTTGGAGAAATTTATATTTCTTTGCAAGAGAGGGTTTTCTAACCAAAATCCTAACTGTGAGTGTGATTTCGCAACTCGACAAAATTATACCTCAAAAGATGCAGAGGCACATCGTTCTTGCATGGAATGATGTGACTGAGGATAATCAGGCTCCTCATCGGGTCTTCCTTCATAAATAATGAAAGGTAGGGTAGAATTGACTCACCCATTGCAACGAGTATCATACTCATCTTGATTTTTGTACCTTGGTGAAGGGTGATTTGAGAGCATGATATGATCATTTAGCCCCACCCTAGGTGTATAGTCTTGATCCTACACACAAGTGTATGGAGTAGACCAAGTAGGCACACGAATGCATGGTATTTTTCTATTTGTAGGTGCCTCATTGCGTAGTTGACCTTCTTGAAATAAGGTATTTGAAGTATCCATATTTGGAAAATGATTTTCCAGATCTAGACTGTAACCTGTGGGGGTGCCCCGTGTAGGAGTCCCATGTAGGTTAGGTCTCCTTTCTGATATTCTAGGACTTGGGAGAGCAAGTGGCCACCAAGGACGTATAACCATGTCCTTGGGGTAAAATTTAAGATGTTCTATGTCTTATTGCCTACTCTCTATAACGTATACCCTTAAGTGGGCTTGTCTATAGGTATTTACCATGACTACTTACTCTAAACCTCTATGTGATTATATTCTTTGCAAGTTTTATGGGTTCAAACACACAAAAATAGAAACACACAAGAATAAAAATGATTATCTCTTTTAAAATTTATGTGTTCCTAAATTGTTTGATGTGTTTTTGATTTTTTGCTTTTGTAAAGAATCTCTTTCACATGTTTTAAACTTTTGTTGATGTAACCCTCAATTGTTTAATGGTTTTCACCCGTACATTCATAGCTCAACAACCAGTAATAAAATTTTAGTCACATTATCCAATCAAAGTATGGATATGAAGCCCATACCAGATCAAAGAGCACATGTCTTACCAGTCCTCACCTAGTTTACTATGGTCAGTGATATACCTCTCTAAAGAGAGATGTGTGCTCTATTCCATAAGCTATGATGGTTCTTGGAGCTGGTTTTGGCCAACATAGGGTACATAGAATTTAAGCCAATGGATGGAGATGAAACCCATCATCATTGAACTCTATCAATGGTTGGGTATGAATTCCAACTCACTAACTTTTAAAAAAAATGTGTTGTGTGTGGTTCCTTTTAAATTGGTTGAAAGTAAACAAAATAGAATTCAATTATTTTTTACTAAATGCATTAAATAGTGTTTCACTTTCATAATCATATGTATATATAAATAAGGAACCTACAAAATTTTTAAATTAGATGAAGATCTAACCCTTAGGCAGGTCACACACCGGTAAACCAAACAAATGCATGTCTAAAGTTGTTTGTTTTCCTATGTTTCTTCAATTTTTTAATGTATATTTTATAAAGGGGAAGTCTAACTTTCAATCACACATAAAAGACATGAAAAAATAAAATTTAACCTATTCTGAACAACCTAACTACAAATTGAAGGTTCAAGAACTTACCTTGTCTATTTTGAAAGTTGTTGTTTTTGGAAATTTCTACAGAAAACTCCTAGTTTTATGGTTGTCCCTAGCTGGGACAACCATAAAACTAGGGGTAGTTGCAAATTTGGGAGCCATCCCTAAGTGGGACATTTTACAGTGGTCATCCCTAGCAATTCCAACTAGGAATTCAGGGGTCGTTTCTGCTCACAATAGTTAGAACCTGCAACATACAAAACATAAAATCAATGTCAAAAATAGTAGAAATAAAAAGGGACAAGGGACAAGGATCCCACCATGATTGGCACTGAATAGTGTTAAAAATGGATCACCTAACAGATTGAACCAAAATGTGATCTATTGTTCTAATAAAGCATGCAAAAGAAATATGATAAATTAAGCTATTAAAATGACGAATAATTGAAGTAAAAAAGGGGATTTTCTCTTTGTATTTATAAATTCATCAATTCAAAAATTACAACACATCCCCTTGAGGGCTTCTTAGTTTGATACATCTCAAATTACAAGTTAAGAGGGATCAAATCCCTCCATGAGCTTAAAGGTGTGCTTCCAATGTTCTTCTTGCACCCACAATTGACAGCTATCTTTGGGCTACATTTATTCAGCTCCTTTGCTCCTATCTCATGCCTAGAATACCTACACCTACACATAAGATATTGAAATATATTAGTAGCACATGCATTTGATAATAAAAACCTGTAAAGTATGCAATAATGAATGTAAAAATTATTTGCGACAAATTTAAACAAATACAAATGACTTGAAAATTTAGTATATTGTTAATGAGATGATTTGGAAGGATTTGAGCATAAATCAAAGTGAAATTGTGATTAGATCCTATGTCTATTCCTAGGAGGAAAAACTAATACTATAATCACAAAAACATAAATTGACACATCAAATCTATTCAAAACTTAACCAAAATTGACTATGATACTATTCTAATGCCATAGAAATGATCTATGCTAGAATTGGATCAAATTGCTAGCCATTTCATGGTCATCCCTGGCAGTTACAACTAGAATTATTATCCATACCTGGTAGGGATGGTCACAAAATTGGGTGGTTTTTGCTACCAATTTCACTTGGATATGGTCTAGAACCCTCCAAGATGTGTTATCATTGAATTTGGCTAAGTTACTCTCATATTTGATAGTTTTTTGAATGAATACCTGTATTTTGGGATACCCTAAAATTACCTTCGATTGAGGAGGTTTTCAAGGAAAATATGAGGACAAATGTGAGGACAAATATTGGCAGCACTTCATGGTCAATAATTGTGATTGTCCCACTCTTTTTAAATTGGGTGCAAGAACCTCAATTTATAGCCCAAAAGGGCAAAGGAGGCAAAGGGGCAAGTTCTAGAATGTAAGGGAAGTGTTGCCACTTGTCAATACCTTTGCCATGCATGAGGTGGAAGAGGCTACCCATTTGTGCCTCCAATTTGTAGGCCCTGATGGGTATGATAGCCTCCCAATTTATCATGATTGATTAGGTAGGATAAATAGTAGGGTGGTTCTTGCCCTTTGAATTTTGATGGGTCTGGTATATGGCCATTCCACCCAAGGATGGTTGTTGGTGGTCGTCCTTGGGTGGGACGATCATGAATTGTGACCATCCTAGGGTGGGACGATCATGGCTACATGGCCCAAAACTTCCCAAAAGTGGGTAAACCTTACCAAAAGTGTTTGGGAGCCCTAATTAACCCTTAAGGGTTTCCTAATGGGGCCATATGATGTTGATAAGAGTGGTACATTAGCATTCTTATCCGATTTACACAATTTTAGTGTCTATAATTTTTCTTTGCAACCTTTGAATGATGATATCAAGAAAATAGATCTTGATGATGTAACGCTCTTGCAAAATATCGGTCACCTACACACAAAGAAACTAAAAATAGATAAATAGCATTGAGAGCCTCTCAAGATGAGGCTAGTTTCTTGATAGATGCAAAAAAGGAAGCAAATGCATAAAGCTATGATAAAATGCATGAAAATAGAAAAATAATGTTGAAATATTGAATGTATATGTTGTTATTCTAGGTTAGAAATCCAAATTGAAAGACTACTAATATGATATAATGCTAAAACAAAGAAATCAAAACACCAAACCAAGGTTATTATCACTTAGGATGATGGACTATGTTAGTCGATGTTGACTTCGTAAGCAATGCTTTTGGGCTGCTATTGAAAATAGTAACTGCAGGATAGAGACTCTATTCTTTGTGACTATTCCTTGGCAATGCTAAATTCTAATTTCAAATTGATGTGCAAGGGTCACTTGTGTCTCATAACATATTTTTGCTATGAAATTGGCTCAAATCCATGATAATTTGATGCTTGAACATCAAGACGATTGATCCTCAAGATTTGATGATCTCCATTGGTGAATTTGCTTATGTCATTGTACAGTTGAGTAGCACTTCATTGCACCTCAAAGGGATGTGAATTATCTTCTCATTTTTTCAGATCTCTACTATGGCAATTTCTCATCAAAATATCCTAGACTTCTTTCTTATTTTTGGGACCTTAATTTTACTCCTAAATTTATCATCCTAGCTTCCTCATGAAGCCAAGAACAATATTCTATTGGACTTGGGAAGTTGAGACAAAGCTTCTATATGCTTCAAATTGATAACCATTCAATAATTTCTTGCATTCTAATGGATTTGACTCATCTTGAGTGGCCCAAGTTTGTTATAATATTATCTGTTATCAATAGGCATATCTCCGACCATGGTCACTATTAACGTTAGCGGCCAGCTCATGGCTGCTCTCAATGTCAGTGACTACCATGACCGTTGTTGATTTCATTAGCGACTAAGTCTAAATAGGACTAGACTACTCTGATTGAGTGGTTAGAACCATTTATGAATCTTGGAAAGATCCAATATCAATTACATGGCTTGAAAAGGTGTCCATATGAGTAGTCTTCTCAACATGACATGTTTTAGGTATCTACAGATGCCCCTTTTTGGGATGCATTATGGGAAGACACAACACTGAGAAAAAATAGACAATCCAAAGCTATATTTTAGGTTGATTGATGTTCATTGATCTAGTCAATGTTAGATGCCCTAATCATGGAAAGGGTATGCATATCTGAATAATTACCTCTAATATAATGGTGGCTTAAATTTGATTAAAACTTTGGACAAGATCTGAAGATGATTGGATCATGATGTTTGGAATACAGGGATTGATGAATGGATTTCTAAATATTTAGCTTGGTATTTTTACTTTTTCCCTAGAAAAATGGTAAGCTTGTGATAGTTGTTAGCAATGATTCATGGATGAACACAACTTGCTTTATTAAGTGCTTAAATTGTTGATTTTGATTATGTATGTTATGATTATGGCTACCCCCTCATGTGACAAGTCGATGAGGAAAATGGCAAGTGATGAAAGTGATGAGTTGCTTGACCAAGATGACTTATTTGGATAGTGTAAGATGATTACTATTGTTTAGGTAAGGTCCTATGAAAACTGTGATTTCAAACATTAAGAGTAATTGTACATCTTTATCCCATAGAGAAATCTAGTCATAATGGCCTTATTAGGGAATCAAGATGATATCAATTCAATTTTAGCATGTGATGAATCACTATGTTCGATGATTAAATGAAATTTCATAGAAGAAATGAAATGAATGCCTCATTCCCATGTAGTAGTCCGATCGCAATGGCCTTCTTGGGGATTGAAGTGAAGTCATTTCAAGTTTTCAATGAATAATATGGTTTAAATGACCTTATGGTAATTTACTCATCTTATAGGATTGCATGGAGTGTAAGTCACTGCAACTGCTAAGTGTATAGGGTAAATAACTATATTTGAAGTGCACTTGAGATTTTGTTTTTTTTATTTTTTTGTGAATTTTTATGATTTATGATGATAATGGATCGGTAGATATGCTATAATGTCCATTATGAAACTCCTTATGGTGAGAAAATGGATGCATTTATGTCTGTTTCTCAACCATTTTTGAAGATAGTAGCGAAGATTTGAAAATCCAGTAGCCGCTATCAATATCGATAGTCAAGCCTAGTCAAATTTGTGATTACTCTCAGGGTGAACGATGACCAAATTTGAAAAATATAAAAGGCATTTTAGAATTTTTTAAATTCATTATTTCTAGTTGGCAGTTGATAAATAGTGAGCTTTGAGGAGAGAGAGAGAGAGAAAGAGAGATGAGATTTGATACAAAATGCTACTACAAATACCTTATACCACGATGGTAGATCAGCTGGAGGCTTCCACAAGTGGTGGAGCCAAAACTCCTAATGTATATTCTTCATATCTTACTCTCATGATTTATGCAATTAAAAATGAACCTCACTAATTAATGGGTTAAGGAACCACATTAAACTACAGGTAATAAACCTCACCCCTTAGTTTAGGTTTAGCTTAGGTTAGCTTAAGGGGGGGTATATTTTTATATTTTTACTTTTTTGGATGGGAAAGGACCTCGCATGGGGTCCACCTCATGGCCTCTATTGGTAAGGGTGACACCCAATTTACCAAATGGTGGCCACCATCGCTATGAGTGGTGAGGTGTAAACCCTAATGATCAAAAATTTGACTGTTAGTGGTGGTCACTAATGACGTCAGCAGCATCCATGGCGATCGTCAAAGCTGAAAGCGACAAAGAACCTTAAGAATTTTTTTTTATTTTTGAGTGTTTTTTGTTTTTTTATTTTTTTAACTTTGAGTGAATGTTTCTATGATTCCAATTGTGCTAATTTGTGACTAATGCTTCCCCCTCAAGATGGTCAGTTGCATACAATTTAAATTTTGTCTTCTATAGGAATCCAAGATCTAGATCTAAACAAGGATGGTCTACATATGGACTATCCCAAGAAAATCATAGGATTCATGAATATTCAAATCTTGTACAATGAAGCCCTGGTCGATTAGAGAGCAAATCCACATCCCCTTTGAGGAGTAGCAAAGCATTGTCTAGTTGCGCTATGTCTACGCACCTGTTGTCAAATATGTTAATTCTTCACCATCCATCAGTGTAACAAACACAATAGGTGACCCTTGAACATTAATTGGAGTGAGGAAGATAGTGCTACAGTCCTTGGTCTGCAAGGATAAGAGTTTTATTTCATGGCTGCTATCTTGGATAATGGTCTACACGCATATTTTAGGGCATTAGACATTACTTTCCTTTGTTATAGATTAGATCCATTGCTTCTTTGATTTATTAATTAGTTGTAGCTTAGATTTGATTTATTTAATGCATTTACATTGTATTCCTAAGCTTTATATGCATTTATTATTCGATTTATGTTTGTATTTCAATATTATCATGATTGTTTACCTTGTTAATCATATTTGCTAATAAGAGCCTCTTCTGGAGAGGTAACCTATACTACTTATTATGCTTTGTTGTTTCCATGCCCTCATATACAGGTTCACAGGATTAGTTTAAAGTATCTAGAGCACGATATCCCTCTAGGACAAAATTAGGAGAAGGAGGCATCTATAAGCCCTCATATAGTTTGGTGTGCAAGATCGAGAGGCCTACATATATGCACCATCCCCTTGTGCGGAATACATTCATCGTTATTCCACTTGTAATCTATTGCATTAAATGAGTATCCCTTAGAGGGACGTACATGTAACTGAGATGTAGAAGCATTAATAAAATAATTTTTCTTTGTTTATTACTTTCATGTTATATGTGCTTGTGTACTTCTTTATTTTTATTTGATATAATAATATTACAAGTAGGGTAAGTGTGGTGTGCACTTCCCAAGGTTGCACATATGGTGATCACATTGGGACCCCCACCAAGTTTTTATTTTTGACCATTTTATTAATGTTTTGGGTGTTTTATATATGCAAGTTTGGTCACTCTAGTTGATAGTGACCAGCAAATCTTAGTCGCTCTAGTCGACAGTGACCAACAGATTTTAGTTGCTCTTGCAATCAGTGGCCAATAGCAACTGCTCTGGTATACAATGACCAGTAGAGAAGTGCATTAGAGGGCAATAATTTCATCATTAAACAAGAATTTGAGGTTGGTAGCATTCTCTAATGATGTAGATCCGTATTGATTCTCAAACACACAAGCAAAATCAATGGGAAAACAACAATTCTGCAACTCGAATTTTATTATTTTCTTGGATCTCCATCCCCTTACAATGAAATCACTTCCTACATATAATATCCACCAAAAACCCTAACCTAACACGAACTTACTATTTTTAGTAAGTATCAAGACTTACTATTTTTAGTAAGTCTAAACTATCACTCAGATGGATCCAAAAAAAATATCATGCATCTATTATTCCAAAATTAAGACTTTCCTAAAATATCTCCCTAGACTGACTCATGCAACAAAAGATATTAAATACCGAAAAACTAAAAAAAACTGGAACAAAAACTTTCGAGCCCATTTCTGGCCACCAGGTGATGTTTCAGGGCCAAAAAACATGTCGAAATGGCCACTTCAGCAATATAGTTGCTGAACACGATGAGGTCAACTCAATTCTATGTGTTTTAAAAAAAATGGGCTCAAACAGACACCCGGATCAAAAGTTATGACCCCGGGAAGTTGGAACTTTTATTCGGCTAAATCAGGAAAGTGTCACTGGATGTTGCGGGTGCATCATTCTCCTCTGGTTGAAAAGAACTCAGCTCCTATGAGTTTTTTTGATGAAACTCCTGAAGCTTATCCTACGCAATCTTCTTCAGCTCTCCTTCAGAAATCCAGGTACTTTCAGTTGATGATAATCCTTCCCACAGTACCAAGTACTTGTTGTAGCTGCCATTGCGTGTGGTGATCACCTTCTTATCCAAGACTTGCTCAACATGATCCTTCTTCTTCTTGGGAATCTATTGTGCCCAATTTATCACTTTTGGTACCTCAACATCCCCTACATCTCCATGAAATTTGTACAGATCAGAGACATTGAAGATCGATGAGATATCTAGGTCCTCTGGCAATTCGACCACATAGGCATTGTCATTCCTTTTTTGAAGAATCCTACAGGGCCCAATCTTCTTCATTTTGAGCTTATTGTATGTGCCCTTTGGAAATATTTCTTTACGAAGGTGGACCATTACCAAGTCACCTTCCTAAAACACCTTTGCTCGCCTATGTACATCTGTTGTTGCTTTATACTTGGCATTACTCTCCTGCAACCGTTGTCGAACTTCCTCCTGCAATTTTTGTATATGTTCTGCAAAAGCCTCTGCATCATCACTAACAATTTTAGTAATCGACAATTCCACTAAATCAAGCACACCATGGGGATTGTGGCCATAAACAATCTAAAATGGGGACTTTCCTGTCGAGCGATTTACTGAGCTGTTGAATGCAAACTCTGCTTGTGGTAACGCTTGATCCCACTATTTTGGCTTTGTACCAACTATGCACCTCAAAATATTACCCAAACTTTGATTCACTACCTTCGTCTATCCATCAGTCTGTGGGTGATACGCACTACTGAACTAGAGCTTGGTATCAAGCTTCTTCCATAATGTCCTCCAAAAGTGGCCCAAAAATTTGACATCTCGATCCGAAGTGATAGATCTTGGGATGCCATGCAAACACACAATCTCATCAAAAAATAGGACTGCAACTCCTGTGGCATCTTCAGTTTTATGGCAGGGGATAAAGTGAGCCATCTTAGAGAACCTGTCAACAACAAAAAATATGGAATCCTTACCTCGCTGGGTACGCGAAAGTCCTAACACAAAGTCCATGCTCAGGTCAGTCCAAGGTCCTGTGGGAACTGGTAAAGGCATATACAACCCGGTATTCTGGGCATGGCCTTTAGCCATCTGACAGACTCTACAATGAGATACAAACCTGGTTATATCTCTTCGTATCTTTGGCCAATAATACTTCTCCACCACAAGAGCAATAGTTTTATCCACCCCAAAGTGTCCAGCTAAACCTCCACTATGCAGCTCTCTCAGGATGTTCTCCCTCATGGAACCAACAGGAATGCATAACTATTTACCTCTAAATAGGTAACCATCTTGCATAACATATTCTGCAAAAATATTACTAGACACACCCCCTACTGGATTCTTATACTGTGCCACAACCTGTCCAAAGTCAGCATCAGCCTCATATAAATTCTTGATACTCTCAAATCCTACCACAACATTCTCCATGGTAGTCAGCAACATTACCTTCCTACTTAAGGCATCTGCCACCTTATTCTGTTTTCTTGATTTATGCTTCAAAGTAAACTCATACTCTTGTAAATATGATACCCACTTTGCATGTCTACTATTCAAATTTTTTTGGGAATTAACATACCTTAATGCTTCATGGTCCGTGAAGAGTACAAACTCTTTGGATAATAGGTAATGTCTCCAGTATCTTAATGCTTGCACAATAGCATAGAATTCAACATCATAGGTGGAGTAATTTTTCCTGACCTCATTCAACTTCTCACTGAAGAATGCTACTGGACGCCCTCCTTGGCTCAACACAACTCCAATTCCAATATGTGATGCATCACAATCAACCTCAAATAATTTGCTAAAATTAGGTAACACTAAAATAGGTGCGGTGGTTACCTTTTTCTTCAGAAGCTCAAAGCCCTCTCCTGTTGCCTTTGTCCATACGAATTCCTTCCCCTTGGTGCATTCTGTGATGGGAGCCACAATGCTACTGAAATTCCTAATGAAATTTCTATAAAAAGTTGCCAAGCCATGGAAACTTCTAACCTCTATTACATTTCTCGGGATGGGCCATTCAACAATTGTTTTTACCTTTTCCTCATCCATCCTGAGGCCTTCCCTTGAAACTACAAACCCCAAAAATACTAAACTCTCTTGAAGGAAACTACATTTCTTCAAATTGGCATATAGTTTCTCTTTTCTTAATAGATCTAGCACCAACCTCAAATGGTGCACATGCTCTACTTTAGTCTTACTAAAAACTAAGATATCATCAAAATAAACAACCACAAACTTACCATTATATTCCCACAACACTTTGTTCATCAATCGCATAAAGGTACTGGGGGCATTAGATAACCCGAATGGCATCACCAACCATTCGTATAATCCATCTCGAGTCTTGAAAGTTGTCTTCCACTCATCCCCTTCTCTGATCCTGATCTGGTAATAGCCACTTCGTAGGTCAATCTTACTGAAATAATTAGCCCCTGCTAAAGCATCCATCATATCATCAATCCTTGGCATTGGGAACCTGTATCTTATAGTAATCTTATTTATGGTCCTGCTATCCATGCACATCCACCATGATCCATATTTCTTTGGGGTTAAAAGTGTAGGAGTCACGCAAGGACTCATACTCTCCCTGACCAATCCCTTTTGTATCAGTTATGTTACTTGTTTTCTCAACTCGGCATTTTGTGTTGGATTCAATCGGTAGGCTGCTTGATTTGGAAGAGCTGACCCAGGGATCAAGTCGATATGATGTTGGATGTCCCTCTTCGGTGGTAGCCCAACTGGTAATTCATCAGGTATGACATCAACATATTCCTGCAACAACCTGGACACCACTGGTGGTATGATAGTTTCTTCATTTGTGACCTTCTTGGCTGTTAAGGCATAACACCAACCAACTTCTTTCGCTTCTATAAAAAAATTCTTTACAGTAAGCAAAGTTTTGCTCTGTCCATATTCCTTCAGAGGTAACAAAACCACCTTTACCCCCTCCTTCCAAAATGTGTATGTGTTCTGAAATCCATCATGGGAGGTCTTCCTATCATATTCCCATGACCTCCCCAACAAAATATGGCATGCATCCATAGGAATCACATCGCACCACACTTCATCCTTATAGGTACTCCCAACTGAGAATTTCACCAGACACCTCTTATCAATAGTCACCTCATTCCCCTTTTTAACCCATGAAACTCGATAGGGGGTTGGGTGCTTCTCACATGGTAGATTCATTTTCTCAACCATAACATTTGACACCATGTTCTCACAACTACCAGGATCAATAATCACTTTACATACCTTTCCTCCTGAGGTGCATCTTGTTTGGAAAATGTTTGTACGCAACCATGATTCATCACCATTTTTTGCCCGCATCTTTTCCTTCTTTGGAGCAATCAATGTCCTTCATATCATGAGACTTTCACCCATATCAACAACAACTTCTGTTTCATATTCCTCCTCTTCCTCAACCAGATTAACTCTAGCTTGGCCTCCCCGCTCTTCAACATCATAGTGGGGGCATTCAGATGCTCTATGACCTTCCTCACCACAACTATAGTAGATAAAGGGCCTGCATGGTCCACTCCCAGTGCGACCTCCCCCATTACCTCTACCTCTCAGGATTCCTCTACCTCCTCGGTAGGCATCATGCTCCAGTCCAATTTGTTGTGATTTTTCTACATGCATAGAAGATTCGCCCTTGGAAAAATTAGATCCACCATGCCCACGACTTGAGGAAGATGTAGATCCCCTCTTTTGATTTCTCAGCCTGCTCTTTATCTTATCTTTGGCTCTCATGGCTAACTCATATGCTGCATCTACTGTAGGAGTGTGATGCATGCACAACTCATCTTGAATAGCATAGCTTAGACCATTCACATACCTCCCAACCTTTTGATCTTCTATCTCATTAAGTGCTACCCATATAGATAACTTGTAGAACTCATTGGTGTAGTCCTCCACACTGAGATCCCTCTGTCGAAGGTTCTGAGACCTACGAAATAAATTTTGGGTATAATCGGTAGGTATAAACTTCTCTTGAAGCTTCTTCTTCATCTTATCCTAGGTCCTAATCTTCTCTTTTCCATTATTCTGTCGCTCCTTCTGTAGATGGTCCCACCAAATCAGCGCATGTCCCTTCATCTTTGTACATGCAAGCCTCACCCTCTTCTCCTCAGCGAGATTACTCCATTCAAAATATTTTTCCATATTGTTCACCCAATCAATGAGCTCCTCTGGTTTTAACCCACCAGCATATTCAGAAACCTCGATCTTGATACTATCTCGGTTCCCTCGGATTCCATCCAAGGCTAGGAGTAGTTTTTCTTCAAAATATGGCTCCTCTCTTGGGTGTTCTGAGCCTGCTTCAGATCTGTCCTCTCCTACCACACCCTCATCAGTAGACCCTAGATCTGAATGCAAGTTGGGGCATCTCTCCATCATGCAGTCAATCGCATTGGTTAGTCATGCTACTTCCCCATGTAGATCTTCTATCTGCCTATTCATCTGAGCATAGTTAGCTCGGCCTCTCCTAGGTGGCATGATATCTCCACTAGCGAGATCTTACCCGCTCTGATACCAAATGATGTAGATCCGTATTGATTCTCAAACACACAAGCAAAATCAATGGGAAAACAACAATTATGCAACTCGAATTTTATTATTTCCTTGGATCTCCATCCCCTTACAATGAAATCACTTCCTACATATAATATCCACCAAAAACCCTAACCTAACATGAACTTACTATTTTTAGTAAGTATCAGGACTTACTATTTTTAGTAAGTCTAAACTATCACTCAGATGGATCCAAAAAAAATATCATGCATCCATTATTCCAAAATTAAGACTTTCCTAAAATATCTCCCTAGACTGACTCATGCAACAAAAGATATTAAATACCGAAAAACTAAAAAAAAACTGGAACAAAAACTTTCGAGCCCATTTTTGGCCACTAGGTGATGTTTCGGGGCCCAAAAATGTGTCGAAATGGCCACTTCAGTGATAGCGTTTCTGAACACGATGAGGTCAACTCAATTCTGTGCATTTAAAAAAAAAGGGCTCAAACGGACACCTGGATCAAAAGTTATGACCCCGGGAAGTTGGAACTTTAATTCGGCTAAATCAGGAAAGTGTCACTGGATGTTGCGGGTGCATCATTTAAATTTATGTATTTCTTTGTCTACAGCCTTTTTTTAGAAAAAAATAACTTAAATTGCATTTTTTATTAAGAAAATATAATAAAATATGAAAAAAGAAAACTGCATTTGATGCTTCTTAGAGTTTTTTTTAGCTTTCCTCTAGGAACTGCTAGGAACAGAGGGCCTATATTTTCAATGTCTACCCTAGTCTCCAGTGTGCTAGGCTTGTGTGTGTTTAAGCTTGCTTGCATGTGGCCTAGTTAGAGGTCATTACATCATAAAGTAGGAATTGCATCAAATTCATTTAGATCAGTTAGAGATGCATTTTTTGAAATCAAACATTCTTTTTAGGCATGTAGGGAAATAGTCATGAATGCTTTCTGATGCATATCTTTCCATTACAAAAATATAAAAAGAACCCCACACACCATGTATTACTTTAACACTAGTTATTTGGAGGTCATGACCAACCACTGGTAGAGATCAAAAAGGTGGCTTTCATCTCCATCCGCTGCCTCAAATCCCACGTAACCATTATTATTGGCCAATACCAACTCCAAGATCCATCAAAACCCATGGAAAATTTGGACATATCTCCCTTCAAAGAGGTATATCATTGACTGTGAGTGAACTAGGTGAGGGCCGAGAGGACATATGCTCCCTGACAATGTGTGGGATTCATTACCACATATTATAGGTTGGATTACATAGCTTGGATTTCATCACTAGGTTGTTGAACTACGAATGTATAGGTGAAATCCATTTGAACACAAGAATATCATCCAATGAAATGCAAAACACATGACACAAGGTCTTCTTTATATACAATGCATCAAAACACACAAAATAGCTTAGGGAACACACATTAATCCTTAAATGAGATAAACATTTGTTTTATTTACTTGTGTGGTTTGAAATTAACATAAGAAGATAATTCATAGTTCATTATGGTATACACATGGAGCAACCATCCTCGGTCCAATACCAAGGCAAAATATGATTCTTCACACACTCACCATCACAATGGCCTTGATCTAACCACCCACGGTGTTTCTAGATGTAGTTTCACAAGCCTTAGGGGCAAAAACTCAACCCTTGGGGGAATCCTCGAGAAACCCCAGTGAGATATCCATATCCTGGTTCTTCTCACAATAGACATATGGAGGCCTCAAGGCCTTTGTCATCACACAGACATACGGAGGCCTCAAGGTCTTCATCATCACATAGACATGAGGATGATTCAAGGCCTCCCTCATCACACAAACATGTGGAGGCCTCAAGGCCTCCATCTGTACACAAACATATAGAGGCCTCAAGGCCTTTGTCATCACACAGACATATAGAGGCCTCAAATTCTTCATCATCACATAGACATGAGGATGATTCAATGCCTCCCTCATCACACAAACATGTGGAGGCCTCAAGGCCTCCATATGTACACAAACATATAGATGCCTTAAGGCCTTCGTCATCACATAGACATGAGGAGGCTTCAAGGCCTCCCTCATCACATAGAAATGCAGAGGCTTCAAGGCCTCCATTAGTACATAGACATGTAGAGTCCTCAAAGCCTCCATCAGTACATAGACATGTAGAGTCCTCAAGACCTCGACCATCATATAGACATGTGGAGGCCTCAAGGCCTCCATCATCACATAGACATGAGGAGGCATCAAGGCCTCCATCATCACATAGGCATGTAGGGGTTGCAAGACCCCAAAATTTACATGATACATTTAGGACAAATCAGCCCACTAAGGGGTAAGACATTAGGACTACGCCTAGTTGTAAACCCAAGACATCCTATAACCTCCATGCATATGGGAGGATACCCCTAGATTATGAGCTCATTGGTGCCAATGGGACTCCACAGGATCAACTATGGAGGACTAGACAGCTTGATGAATTAGATCAAGTTCCCTTGAGACCAGCTCCAAGAAGCATTGCTACTACACATTCTACTTTATGAAGTTCACGTAGCATAACTACTAGACACACCAATGAACCTAAGGAATCTTCAAAGTAGACCCATAGCACATACACTACTTCCAACCATGGAGGTACACAACATATATCACAACACAAAAAAAGTCACCCTGGTGGTCAAGGGCAAGAACATAGTAGGAGCCTCTTCAAGAGGTCTATCCATTATAACTCCTTGCACAAAGTTAGAGAGGCATGAACCTTTAGTAGCAGGTTGGTTTGATTACATACATAGGTTAGAAGAAGCATTGTGCATTGAGCGAGAGCGTGTAGAAACTCATGAACAAGAAGAACGAAGAAAGAGGTGTATGCACCTACATGAGCAATGCTTTAGAGAAGAAAGGGATGAGCATGAGGAGAAATCTGATAGGCTATCTTGAGCTAAATTACACTTAGGTTGTGAGAAGTACCAACATGATATATGTGTCGATTCTTAGCATAAGAGATGCACCAGATAAAGATACAAGCACACTCACCATGACCCACAATATCAACAACACCTGGATCTAGAATAGACACATTTCAATGATGAATAGTCAAGGATGGAATATTAGGAATAGATATATCCTAAACCTCCATCCATGGTTATGGGAGATGAATACAGACACCCAAATTGGGCCAGCACAATATTGCCTCCCATACCACCATGAGTAAACCTTCAGGAACAGGAGATTATTTCCTCAAAGGCATACCAAATACTCACTAAGAGAGTTAAATCTCTTGAGAAGCAAGACATGATTGGGCAAAAGCTAAATTTAACAAAAATACATAACCAAAATCTGTGCCCGTCAGTACTAAGTTGTGCATACCCTAGGCACTTTGAGATACCTAAGATAGACAATTTTAAGGGAGAGTAAGATGTGCAAGAACACATTACAGATTTCATGAACGTATGCTTCTAGATTGAGCATAATAATACCCTAATTCTAATAACATTCATCATGTTGTTATCAGGTGCAACAAATCAATGGTTCAATCAACTACCCAAGCATAGCATCATCAACTTTCATCAATTGGTTAATGTTTTCCTTGAATGCTTCTCCTTTGGTGTCAATAATAAGGTGAAACTGTTCAATCTGGCCAACTTAAATCAATATGATGATGATCCAGTTATGGATTATGGTAATAGATGGATGAAAATCATGGTGAAACTACCATTCTCTATTCCCATTGAAGATCTCACCCGAATGTTCATAAAGAGCTGCATCAAACACATCTCATTGCTATTGCAACTACAACAATATGAATCATTCAAAGAATCCTTAGCTCAATCCAAGATTATAGAGGACAAAAGGTTGACGAAGGAGACCTCAAGATATGGAACAAGGAGTGGAATAATGCCAACCCACGGTCTCGCACGATGGGGCATGGCCCATTTCAACTTTAGGCTCACCCGTTTATTTCCCAAAGAACAACTAGGGCCAAAATAAGGAGCATCGATTGTCTCGCTATTTCACCCCTATTTCTGAATCGATAAAATCGATATTTAATCAGTTGAGCGAGGCACATATAATTAGATTTCCAGATGCACAAATTCTTGACCCTAATCATCCCAAGCCCAAGGGATATATGGAAGATCAATACTACCCATATCATAGAATACAGGGGCATGACATTGAAACATGTATCATATTCAATAATGTTGTGCAAAAAATGATTGATAAGGATGAGCTAAAAGTTGACAACCCATTAGCACCTAATAATAGATATATGGGGATATTTAGGAATCCATTTCCAAATCATGAGGCACCTAGATATCAAGGTGCCCAATCCAACCAAGTTTTGTTCGAGCCACCCACTCAGGGATGCATCGGGATGGTTGAGATAGTCAACATGGCAACTAGGAATTGGAAATATGGTCAACCACAACCTCCAATGGCTCCTATTCATATTTTGACTACACCTTAGCAAATATAGGTGCAAAATAATCCTCCAGATCTTCCAGTGTGAGCCATGGTAATTGTTTGGAGTAGACTAGAACAAAACCTACAAACGACTCCGACCAAGTTGTCAATTTATGAGCTCATACAATAATCTCCTAGGCACATGGAGACTTTGATAAATATTTTAAGATCAATCGAGCTCCAACCCTAGAACCCAAATGCATTCACATACTTTGTGGGTCAAGTGTAGTAGTTCCAAGAGCCTATGATTCATTTTTATGATCATGAAATCAAGGCAGTACATAATATCATAGTAGACCCACATTTGCATATCATCACGTCAATCAATTACATACCCTTCAATCGGGTTCTAATCGACATGGGCTCATTGATC
This sequence comes from Wollemia nobilis, assembly GCA_028583015.1. NCBI lineage: Eukaryota > Viridiplantae > Streptophyta > Pinopsida > Araucariales > Araucariaceae > Wollemia > Wollemia nobilis. The sequence continues at coordinate 46,881 of JAQPPZ010007060.1, forward strand.
AATATTATCACAACAAATTCTATAGGGCACCTGAAGATACCTAGGTCCAACATTGTCTCGACATCCTATGCATTAAGGGATTTCAATGATGCATTGTGCTCCATAGTAGGTATAGTCATTTTGCCTATTTAGGGAGGAAAAAATACCATCCCCATGATGTGTCATGTTTTGGATGGGGTAATGTAGCACAACATCCTTCTAGGGCATCCTTGGATAAGGGACATGTAGTGTGTTCCTTCAATATTGTACAAATGCATCAAGTATGTGCATGAGGGACAAGTACATGTGGTTACATCTGATGAAGAGTCATTTAAATACATGCATTAGGTCAACTTGATAGGAAACTTTTTCCTTTCCTCAACACATTTATACATAAGACCTTCATCCCTAACCACGTATCTAGAAAATAATATCAAATCAGTGCGAGAAGACCCATCCACATCGGTACCACCTCCTACATCTAAGACTACTGGCACTTATAAAAATCCTTCAACATCTAAAGCAAAAGATAATCAGAAGTTGAAAGCACCCCTAGTGGAGGAAGGACCTAAGGAAATTCCAACTATAGAAACTACAAAATTTCCAAATCCCATGGACGAGGAATATTCCCAAGACATAGTTGAGGAGGTACCTCAACCTGCATCGCCTGCTTCATCAACAACATCATCTACACCACAGGTGATAGTTCACTTAGCCAACATAGGTTTGGGTGAATATCTTATGTATAACATGACTTTCATACCTATTATTGAGTATGTGCAAGACATGGTATGGCCAAGGGTCCCAAATTTGCTAGTAGGAATAGTATTTTTGTTAGGGGTTCCCCCTAACCAATCAACTTCATCTATGTTGGTTTGGACTATGCCCATACTACTTATGATATTGAAGAGGATTAGGATGAACCATTCACCATGAATTTTTATTACTTTTCAAATCTTGAGTTTTCTCTAAGGTACTTTGAGTAGTGTCATTGGCATGGCTATGGCTTAGATCTATATGAGCAAGAGTGTCAACTTCCATTCCAATCATAGTACCAGTTTCCTACTGATAGGTGCGTTCTAGGGTATCAAATATAGAGCCACAATGATTCTTTGGTAGTAGCCCTAGATAGGCTAAGCTTAGGGTTCAAGGAAGATGTTGACTGGAATCCCTATCAACCCCCTAGAAAAAACTACTTGGGTGACAAATGGGTGTCTATGGTTAATATCGAACCACCAGATGAGTATCAACATGATTCCTCTCCTAAAGTGTTTCCATCAGGAATCATCCTATGGGAGTATGATCCTATCCATGGATATGAGCAAGAGGAATATGATTATGTCTTGAGTGAGGATGAATATGAAGCTAGACTAGCCTACCATGGGCCTCGGTATGTTCAAAATCTCACTTGGTCTGGCCATGCAGAGAGTGGATACATCTCATACAAGAGTGGCTATGAGAAAGAGGACTCGGCCGATATGGCCTTCATAAGTCATGCACACAAAATGGTAGGGCCAATATTGAATGCCAATGGATTCTTCATAAGCTATGATGATTATGAAGACAAAATGGAAATGGCCTATCTTAGGCATCAATGGGCAAGTCACCACCCAATTCTAGTGGGTAGGAATGAGGGATCCTTTATAAGCAATGATGACTTTGATGATGAGATCGAGATGGCCTATCTTGGGCCTTGTTACTTACATCAATTCAACCTACTTGTTGACAGAGAAGCGTTACTTCATACCATAGATCTTGACCTTCGCTTCTTGGGAAGACCACCATATCCAAAAATCATTTATCACATGGTCTTCCCAAATCTACCAATATTTAGAGAGTTGTTATAGCCTAAAGATCCCATCATCTTTTCTATTCATAGACCACATCTTGAGATCCCCATACCCCTAGAGCCACATATTTGATATGGAAGGTAAATTATTAATGAATAGTTTCACCCACGTGGTCTTGGAGATTTCATCCCATTCATTAACATGATCTCCATTGATTTGACCACTCCACTTCACAACCCAACAGATCCTTCAAAATCATTGTGTCTTAACTTATATTCTATTAATTGGGATTGTGTTGATTCACCCCTAGAGCCTAAATATTTATTCCCTAATGAATATATGCTACAACCATTCCATTTTGCACCAAGTTTCTCACATGATGTCTATCACACTGGTCTTGATTCTGATTCAGTTGGACCTATAAATCTAGTAGATGACATCCACTTAATCCCCACTCCTCACCATCTTGAGGAGGGGTCACATATGGCAATAGAGGATACTTTTGAAGTGGACATCAATGATGACCCTTGTAATCCAAAGAAATTCAAGTTCAGAGAAATCTTATCTCTAGAAGAATAGGCCATCATTATTCCTCTATTGCAAGAGAGACCAAATCTCTTTGCTTGGACCTACAAAGATATGTCAGGGCTATATCTGAATTTGGTTGTCCACAACCTTTCATTGGACCTTGCAAAGAAACCATTCAAGAAAAATCTCAGAAATATGCATCCAACCATCACTTTGACGGTCAAGAATGAGTTGCAGAAACTATTGGATGTAGTCTTTATTGTTTTCATCGACTATCTAGAATGGGTATCAAACATGGTGCCCGTAGTAAAACCTGATGGAAGAATCCACATTTGCATGGGTTTCATTGACCTCAATAAGGCAACACCCAAGGATTCATTATTGTTGCCAAACATAGATGCTCTTATAGATGTAATTACAGGTCATGATATGCTCTCCCTAATGGACGGTTTTTCTGGTTACAATCATATTCGAATTAAACCCGAATACCAACATAAAACCACATTCACCACTCCATGGGGAATATTCTACTATAAATTAATGTCATTTGGTCTTTAAAATATTGGTTCCATATATCAACGGGCTATGACATACATTTTCCATGACTACATGCATAAGATCTTAGAAGACTATATCAATGACTTACTAGTCAAGTCATTGTTGCATGAAGAGCATGATGAGACCCTCATAAAGGTCTTTGATCACCTGATTGAGCACAGTATCATGTTGAATCCCAAGAAATGCGTCTTTGGTGTAACTTCTAGAAAACTCTTGGGATTCATCATTTCTAAACGAGGCATTGAGGTAGACCCAGCAAAGGTAAAGGCTATCCTAGAAATGGTCCTACCCATAAACATCAAATATTTGAGAAGCCTATAGGGCTAAGTAGCATCCATAAAGTGATTCATCACACAACTATCATAAAAATATCGACCCATGAATCAACCACTACACAAGGGAGTCCCATCCTAGTGGGATGAAGAATGTCATCAAGCCTTTGCTAAAATCTAGAAGTACCCAACAATGTTGCTAGTTCTAGTTCCACCAAGTCCAGACATGTTAGTCATGCTATATACTTCCATTACCAATTTTTCTTTGGATACCATGTTGGCTCAAAAGAACATGCAAGATAAAGAACAAGCGATATATTACATCAGCCACACCTTGGTGAGCTACGAGATAGGATATGCATACGTAGAAAAGTTGTGCTTAGCAGTGGTCTTTGCAACCAAGAAATTGCATCACTACATGTTGAGCCATACGATATATGTAATATCCAGATAAAATCTTGTGTACTATATGATGAGCAAGACATATCATAATACACATACTGCAAAGTGGATCATGTTATTGATAGAATTCAACTTGGAATTCATATGCCACAATTCCATAAAGGGACAAGTCATAGCTAATTAGCTATATGAGGTGCCTCTTTAGAATAGTAGATGCCTCACCATAGAACTTTTTGATGATGTAGTCTTCACATAAACAGAAGCACCCAAACTTAAATAACCTAACAATAAAGCTAACATGAATTTGTTCTTTGATGGTTTGAAGTGTGAGCAAGGAGGTGGTGTAGGAATTGTATTTGTCACACCACAAGGAGCTCCAATGCCCTTGTATTTTAAGCTAGACTTCCCTTGTATGAATAACAACACCAAATATGAGGCCCTAATCCTGGGTCTCCAAACAACCATCGCTATGAAAATTATGAGGCTAAATATCTTTGGTGACTCCCTCCTCATAGTCAACCAATTCAATGGACTATTTCAATGCAAGGGTCCAATTCTAAAATCTTACAAGAAACTTGTTGATACCTATCTAGCCCAACTAGAATGGTATGATATCAAGGCAATCCCTCGTTCATCAAATAGATTCACAGACACCATGGCATCGTTGGGATCCTTGATCCTACAGAATCCATCTGTTGATTTCACTATCATTCATGTGAAAAAACTCTTGCACTAAATGATGTAGCATGAGGTTTTTGATAACAAAGAATTAGTCAACATGATTCATATTGAACCAGACCATGACTAGTTCTATAAAGCCAAAGACTTTTTAAAGAAGGCACCTTGGGGGTCCTTGATCTCACAGGTTCCTACAAAGAATTGTACCATAATTCACCACATGGTTGTTTTTCAATATGCATTTGTGTATATCAAATCACAGGAGAGACAAGTCATCTTATCTATTGAGGTTGTAGCCTATTAGGATTGGCTATCCTAGTTACAAGATTTCCTAAGGCTTGGAATTGTCCCACAAGGACTGTCGCATGCTGAAATATGAGCATTTAAATAGAAATAAATAAGATATATCTTACTAGGAGGCATATTGTATCATTGAAGCTACGATTTAGTTCTCCTTAATTTCATAGAGCCCCAAGAATCATCTTGGGCAATTTTGCAAGCTCACGATGGTACATGCGATGGCCACTTCAGTGGCATAGCCATTGTTACGTGCATCCTTCAAATGGGTTATTACTAGCCTACCATGGAGAAGGATTGTTGTGAGTATGTCAAAAATGTGTTAAATTTCAACATCATGCAAATATGATGCACTTGCTATCACAGGCCTTACAACTCATTTATGAAACTTGGCCATTTTCTCAGTGGGGTTTTGATTTGATCAAAAATATGTCTCCCCCATATTTGGGCTGACACACATTCATCTTAATGACCACTGAGTACTTCACCAAATGGGTGGAAGCAGTTACTCTAACTATGATAATCAAACCATGGATTACGAAGTTCATACTTCACAATATCATCTATCATTTTAGGATCCCCTTCAAGATAATCTCGCATAATGGTCTGTCATTCAAAAATAAAAATATGTAAGCTTTAACGACCAAATACAACATTTAGCATATTTTTGTGACACCATAATATCCACAAGCAAATGGGCAAGCAAAAGCCTCGAACAAGATAATAGTAGCCATCTTAAAGAAGACGATGAAATAAAATCATAAGGATTGGCATCTGCAATTACCCCTTGCATTATGGGCTTACAGGACTAGCATACGGAGGCCCACTAGGGCAACACCATTTTTACTTATATATGGCACTAAGGCCATTATGTCCTTACAGTTGTAAATTCCAACATTGTGCATCACATTAAAAGAGTTCATCAATGACGACACTGTGCGACAAGCTCACTTGGATCAATTGACACTTATGGATGAATGTCGCATCAATGCTCTTGAGCATCTTTGCATCTACCAGGATCATCTAACATGATATTATAACACTAAAGTCCACTTGATAGACTTTAAAGTTAGGGATATTGTGCTTAAATAAAACCAACAGAACTCAAATCTGCCCCCACCTACGAGACAAATTTATGGCCAATTGGATAGGTCCCTATATCATCTTCAAGAAGATTTGACCTGGGTCATATCGCCTAACATAACTAGAAGGAGTTGAGGATCCAGAGCCTCTCAACATTATTCATCTAAGGGTGTTTCACACATAATCACAACAAAACACCAAAAACATTCAAATAAACCAATAAAATATCAAAACATTCATAAATTTCAAAATCACAAAACAATAGAAAATTGTAAAAACAAAAGGTCCCAAAGGCATCTTAAAGCCCTTTGGTTAAATCACAAAAGGCCCCAAAAGTATCTTAAAATCCTTTGGTCAAATCACAAAAGGCTCCAAAGGCATCTTAAGGCCCTTTGGTTGAATCACAAAAGGCTCCAAAGGCATATTAAAGCCCTTTGGTCACATAACAAAAGGCTCCATAGGCATATTAAAGCCTTTTGGTCACATCACAAAAGGTTCCAAAGGCATCTTAAAGTCCTTTTGTCAAATCACAAAAATCTCCAAATGTATCTTAAATCCATTTTGTCACATCACAAAAAGCTCCAAAGGCATCTTAAAGCCCTTTGGTCACATCACAAAAGGCTCCAAAGGTATCTTAAAGCCCTTTGGTCACATCACAAAAATATTCAAAGGCATCTTAAATCCCTTTGGTCACATCACAAAAGGCCCCAAAGGCATCTTAAAGCCCTTTGGTCAAATCACAAAATGCCCCAAAGGCATCTTAAAGCCCTTTTGTCAAATCACAAAAGGCCCCAAAGGCATCTTAAAGTCCTTTGTTCAAATCACAAAATGCCCCAAAGGCATCTTAAAGCCCTTTGGTCAAATCACAAAAGGTCCCAAAGTCATCTTAAAACCCTTTGGTAAAATCACAAAAAAATCCAAAGGCATCTTAAAGCCCTTTGGTCACATCACAAAAGTCTCCAAAGGCATCATAAGACCTTTGGTCAAATCACAAAAAGCCCCAAAGGCACTATAAGCCCTTTGGTCAAAAGAAAAACATAAAACCACAAAAATAGTTTAAAGTCAAAAAGTTCAAAAAAATTTAGAATAATCAAAACTCAAAAACAATTGAAAGCATCAAAAATACAAAAACATTTTGCATTCCACATTTACATTCATGTAGTTGCATTCCATATAGGCACGTTGCATCCATTGCATTTATAGTAGGTAGGTTGTGTTCACAATCTTACAAATGACACCATGTTTGTACCTCAATCATACATCATAAAAATCCATAATCATCCATAACCCATGTGTGTAACTATATTTTTCAACACAACCCCTGTTGTTGCTATAAGGAATATATTAGGGTTTTGTGGTCACTCAGCCATACCTAGTGGTTTTATCAAACTTTGTAGAAAGTTATATTTGCTTTTAATAGATGAGGTTTGATTTTGATAGTACCTGGTATATTTCAGAATCCCATCACTAATCAAAACACTAAAGTCCTAGTTGGAACAAGGGAAATACAAACACTGCAAAGTGGTACCAGGTATCCTTAAGTGAAAAGTTTATCTTGCTCATCCCCCTATGCGATCGATTCAAAAATGTTGAGAATTGGAAAAAGGATAAGTTCCCCCTACCCAAAGAAATCCCTTGCTTTAATCAAAACAAGCAAAAATATTGAACAAAGTAAAATTCAAATAATAAAATAAATAGTGTTTATCATCACTACATAAATCCCTTTCTCAAAAGATAACATAAATTCAAAATAAATAGTGATTTTCATCACTAAGTACGAGTAAGTCACATTAGCATCCTGCTTTTGTACATACCAATGTTTGCATGTGTAAGGGCTAGCTTTAGGTGTCCTATATCGCCTAGTGGTCTAATCCAACTGAGTCCAACTTAGGATCAGGATGAACATTTGAGGATCCCTAATACAACAATGGGATACATGAATCCTGCCTGGCATCATGGTATGCTTATGTTTTATCTAATACATTCATTTGCACACATAGGGATAATGAGTATCTAGGTCTTCATAATAAGAACTTTATCTTTCAAGAGCTCTATATAGTCAGTATACAGGTTTTGAAAGAGTAACTAGGGTTTTTGAGTCTCATGGAAAACCTCAAAAATCCTCTCATAGCAAAAAATCACATAATCAATCAAATCATCAGCTTTCTTTAGGAGGTTTTATTCATTAAACAATGTGCAGGAAATAGGATAGATATCTGATGAATATCAACAATGACATTTATATGGTCATTGAATATTTTTGGTATATCTTTTAACTTACAAAAGCTTATAAATAAAGTACATATGTATCAAATCATCTCATCTCACACTTGGATGTTTAAATAATTAATTTTTATTATAAGAGTTATTATTTATTCATGATTTTTATACATTTTGTGGTGTCACCCATTAGATTATTAAAATCATATCACATTCATTCCTTATGTTTTAAGTGATTAAAGTGTGCAGGTTAATTTACATTAGATCATCATGGCACATTACACATATTGCATTCACCATATCATAACAATATAAGTTAGATGCATATAATAAAAGCAAAATTAAACATGCATTTAAACAATAAGCACTGCATCCATATATACATCTATCATTATAATGCATCCACACATATAGATCACAACATCTAAAGCATACATTTATCATCTAGCTAATGCATATCAATACATCACATCATATAGCATAAAATAATAATACTGCATCACATAAATATAAAAGCAAAAACATATAAATACACATAATGAGTCTCAAAAATGATATCATATATATATGTGTGTGTGTGTGTGTGTGTGTGTGTCAAATAAGTATAGAAGGGTACAAAACCATCCATAGGCTACAACTATGTAGGTCACCTAATCTTACACTCAAAAATAAAGCTAGTACAATCAAAGACATCAAGTTGGACTTGTGCCTCTAGCCTTGCCTCCACCCTTGGCTCTATCCCTGTGAGTGTGGCAAGAGCTAGTCCCTATGGTCTGCTATGTTCGAGTCCTATTCATGTGGCTTGGTTGCACTGACAACTACCCTAATGTGCTCTTCCCAGTCTTGTGTGACCCTCCTAATGTAGGCCTATCTGGAAGACAACATCCTTGAATCTTGACCTCATGCTCTAGCACAAGGATGTAATAATTGTTTAGAGTGCACTACTCCAAATCCTCTGATAGGAGTCCATACAAACATATGATCTCAGCATTTTCATCTAGCCCAATAGTTTCATGAGGCACTGACATTGTTGGCACAACCTTTCCCCTTGTAGCATCCCTCTCAAAAGTTATCTTGTCTATCTTGAGTTGTGTAGAGTCTATCTATGTTTGGAGAGTGATCCTCTCCTCATAAAAGCTCTGAACATGTGCCTAAAGCCCAAAAATGGTAGAATCCCTCTATAGAATTTGGATCTGATCTGCCTGTAGCTCAACCTTCACCTAGTGTAGCTAAGCTCGAAGAGGGGACTCCTACTTTGGATCCAACTCCTCCTCCTCCTCAAGAGCCATGTGCTCCTCAGTCATGTGCTGCAATGTAGCCTACCCCCAATCCTCTATCTAGGCCTACACTCGGTGCCCATCAGGATCCTCCCCTATAGTTGCTTCATCTCTATCCCTGCCCAAGATGCCACCACCATGCCAAAGCCATGTGACCCACCACTAAGTATAGGCCTCTATGACCCTGCCATTTGTGATACCTACATCCACTATCGAGGGATCATCATCCTCTATAACTATTATCATCCATGGTGGTGGAATATCCCTCTCAATAGTGATTTTCCTATACAATACAGGATCCAAGGGTACATCCTACTGCAAATTGTACTACCAAAGCACCCAAAAATAGTGGAAGAACTCCCTGATGCCATCCTTGCAACCGATAACCTATCGGTCATGCTGAGTCTAATATGTGAATCTATCTACCTCCTCCTAGGTGGGGTAATTATGATAAGACCTCAATATAATGTCCTTGTCCTAAATGCCAATCAAAGTCATTGTATAGTGATATAGATCCCCTATGAAGCATCAAATCTTATGCTCCTTACACTCTTGAGACCACCTAGATCTGTATCACCGAGCAACATCAACTATGGTAGTAATATCTATAGGTAGTACTCCTATATGGTTCATCCTAATGTGCTCCCATATCTAGATCTGGAGGAGTAGACTGTAAGCAATACTAGCTTGACATTAGTGTTGAATTCGGTATAGCTCATCATAGCACTAGACCAGAAGATCCCTCCCCCAATCCATAATTATGGGCTATGAACTATCCAATAGCTCCTAAGCCATAGCTAAGAGGTTCCATGGGAACCTAACTCTAGAATAGTCAGGTAAAATCATATTACATATAACCATCATAAATACTACCTATCTTCAAGAGAAGACATTAGCCTGGAACCATTGCTCCACAAAGATCCTGCCATGCTGATAATCACTAAATGTAGCAGCTGAAAATAATCCAAAGACTCTCGCAAATACTACGTCTCAAGCATTGGTAGGAGAGGACACAATGGGGACCCCATAAAAAGGGATCTGAAAGATCCTATAGACATCCTCAGAAGTAATAGTAATCTCGTTGGTGGGGAGATGAAAGGTATTAGTCCTAGAATCCCACCTTTGGGCTAAGGCCGTAAGGTAGGCCTAATCTGACATAATAGTTCGTAGTATTACAACATATTGCAATCTACAGGAATTCATCTAGGCCCAATTTATGGGATCCATCTAAGGCATAAGATCCACGAGTAGTTTTGGGTCTTGAGCCCACGTAGATAAAATCTAAAAAGTGCCAAATAAATACCTAAATTAAATGCACTCGCAAGCTAAAAGTAAGAATACAATAAAAATGGTGTGAAAAAAAACTAAGATAGCTTACACCTACAAACATGATGGCTGAATACACCTAAAAATCTAAAAATATCAAATACTACACACCAAAATGGCAAAAAAATCAATTAAAATCCTTAAAAGTCAAACAATTTCAAAAAATAAGCCTAAGTCTCATAGTCGCTCACACCAGGAGTAGCCACGCGATGGCTACTGAAGCCTATAGTGGCCAACCGCCAACGGTTAAAAAAATAATCGTTGAAATTCAAGATAGTCGCTGACGTTGACAACGGCCCCTCTTTGGCATTTAGGAGCTGCTCTGAGAATCAGTGGCTATAGGATAGCACACCAACGATGTCCTCCTTCAGCCAAAAATAACAAAAAAATTTGAAAAACCTAAAAACTAGCCTAGACCCACTGAAATTAACCCTAACCTAGACCTATTAATAGGTTCGATTAGTTGCCAATAAGTTTAGTGTGGTTCATTTACCGATTACTTAGTGAGGTTCATTTTAACAAATAAAACAAATAAGAGTGAGAGATTGAGAGATACTCATGAATTAGCCACTCCTCCACCTATTGAATCCTAACCCTGCTTAGCCATGGTATCTAGTCTAGACAGCATCTCGGGTCATAATCAGTCACTCTCAACTCAGAGCTCAAAAGTTTCAATTGATAGCTGGAATAATGAAAAGTCAAACCCTAAGGTTTTCTTTTATATTTTAAATTTTTTCCTCGGTCACTGCTGGCATCAGCAGCCCAAATGTTTTGGTTGTTGGACTTGACAATGACCACAAAGCGATAATTAGAGGCCATTGTACCTAACAGTGGCTAGGAAAAAGAGAGGAATTCAATCAATTTATCACCATGAGACAACTAAAAATAGGCCATTAAATATACTTGTCGATCCAAAACAATCAAGAATTGCACAAATACCAAAAAATACATATATCAAAAATTCAAAAACATCATAAAATTCAAACTACCATAAAAATAAAATAACAAAAAAATATCAAATGAGCCTCGTATTTAGTTATTTACTCTAAACACTTGGCGGTTGCAATGACTAACACTCCATGCAATCCAAAAATATGATTAAATTACCATAAGGCCACTTGGGGTAAATTAGTTATGGCATAATTGAGAAGTTTCACTTCAATCCCGAAGAAGGCCATGGCGGTTGGACTGCCCCACGGGAATGTAGACTCATCTCATTTTATCTATAACATGGTTTGAATGTAGTGATTCAACACAAGCTAAAATATACTTGCTATCATCCTTGATTCCCTAAGAAGGCCATTATGGCTAGACCACTATGTGGGATAGAGTTGTACAATTACTAAAAATGGTTGAAATCACACCTAAGATGGACCTACCCTATAACAACAAAGAGAAACTCTAAAAAGGTCCAAATCATTTATCTTGGTCAAGTGACTCATTACTTATTTCATTTTCCTTCCCTCATTGACTCATCATTTGAGGGGGTAGTCATAATATCAACAATCATAATCAAAATCAACAAAGTATCACTCGATCATGTCAAATTACGTTTGTCTTACGAATCATTTCCCACAACTATCATAAGCTTACTCTTTTCTGGGGTAAAAATTAAACATGATAGTTAATTTTGTAGCCAGGGTTATGCATAATGGTGAATATTTGCAAATTAGGTGAAAATAAGGATTTCCAAAATTGGAAATTGACGAATATGTGGATCCTCGATGTCGGCCCATTCGTCTAAAATTTTTAGGATCAATTATTTCTTAGGGTCAATTCACCATAATATATATCCAAACATAGGAATATTTGTACTCATTGGAAAGTGATTTTAAAGCCTGATCTGATGGTGTTGTTATCATGAAGTTATAAGATGATTTAATAGATAAAAATTAGACCCAAATATGACCTTACATTTTAAGGCTTCAAATACCCCAAATTTTGGTGTGAAGATACTCGATATGATTTTCTTAGGATTCTCCATGATTCACCTTGATTTTGATTAGGATTCACCTTTTTTTTACAAGTATATTTTGAGTCCAACCCCTTATACATAACCCTATTTGTAGCTCTCCTCCTTTTGGACCTATAGTAGTACTGAAGCTACCCGATTGTCATATGAATGAGTGTAATATTTCACAAATATAAGCCTTCCACCCTATTGGAAGCAATGATTCTAGGATGTGTATCCTTTCTCATGACTAGGGCATCCAATATTGATCAAATCAATGATCATCACACAACCTACAATGTGACCCTAGGTGGTCTATTTTTGCTCTGCACTATGTTTTCCCATAGTGCATCCCAAAAAGAGGTATCTATAGATACCTAAAATACATCATGTTTAGGAGACTACCCATATGGATACATTTGGATACCATATGAATCATCTTGGACCTTTCCAAGAGTTAGCAGTGGTCCTAACCACTCAAAAAGTGTAGTTCTAGCCCATCCAAGCTTAGCCGCTATCAAGTAGAGTAGATTATCTGCCACACCTAATCGTTGAAGATAACAACAACCACACCTAGATGCTGCTCTGAACAACAACTAGCACCATGTAGATTCTAGCCATAAATGTCAGCCCAGATCATGTAGTTTGATTGCACCTTACATTGCTTGCAGGCAGATTTTGGTGAGAAACTTCTAGATTTCCTCATAACTGCCCCTTCAATGCCAATTTGTGATTGATGCTTCCCCTCCAATATGGTTAGTTGTATGCAATTTGAATTTTGGCTTCTCCAGGAAGCCAAGATCTATATCTAAAATAGGGATGGTCTACATATGGACTATCCCAAGTAAAGCAGAGGATCCGTGAATATTCAGATCTTGTGCAACGAAGCCCTGGATGATTAGAGAGCAAATCCATACCCCCTTTGAAGAGCAACAAAGTGTTTTCTGGTTGAGCTACGTCTATGCACCTATTGTTAGATCTATTTATTATTCACCACCCATCAATGTACCAGATATAACAAGTGACCCTTGAACATCAATTGGATCGAGGAATATAATGCTACAGTCCTTGGTCCATGAGGAGAAGAGCTTTATTTCATGACCGCTATATTGGATAGTGGTCCGTAGGCATATTTTAGGGTATTAGACATTATTTTCCTTTGTTCTAGCTTAGATCCATTACTTCTTTGATTATATAATTAATAGTAGCTTAGATATGATTTATTTAATGCATTTACATCGTATTTCTAAGCTTTCTATGCATTTATTGCTTGGTTTATGGTTGTATTTCAATATTATCATGATCGTTTACCTTGTTTATCATATTTTCTAATAAGAGCCTCTTCAAGAGAGGTGGCCCGTACTACTTATTATGCTCTATTGTTTCCATATCTATAGATATAGGTTCACAGGATCAGTTTAAAGTATCCAAAGCATGAGATCCCTCTAGGATAAAATTAGGAGAAGGAGGCATCTGTAAGCCCTCATACAGTTTGGTGTACGAGATCGAGAGGCTTGTGAAGGCATGCCATCCCCTTGTGGGGGATACATTCACCGTTATTCCACTTGTAATATATTGTATCAAAATGAGTATCCCTCAAAGGGATGTACATGTAACCGAGATCTAGAAGCATTAATAAAAGAATCTTTCTTTGCTTATTACTTTTGCATTATATGTGCTTGTGTACTTTATTTTCATTTGATATAATAATATTGAAAGTAGGGTAAGTGTGGTGCACACTTCTTGAGGTTGCACAATATCATATTATGTAATGGGGATAAGTGGGAGTGGGATGTAGCCTACTACTATAGATCTAGGGTGGGAGCACATCCACATAAACTGACCTAGTAGATTGCCATTGGCTATAGTGGTCATAGCAGAGGATAACTTGTGCTATGCTACGTGGTGGTTATAGTATGAAGATACTAGCAAGATCCATCCACATGCAGGTGGAGTGGCACACTATATTAGGTCTCTGATGGGATTGCAATCGAGTCAAATCATATGGAGACCCTACCTAGGTTGTTCTGTATGGGCTAAGGCAAGGGGATATTTAAGTTAGTCATGGTAGATGGATCATAGGGCACCATGGGAAGGTGATGGATTACTTCCATTACTTCCATGTCACTAGGTAGTTCAGCATTGCAAAGGACATGCTAGAGGAGCCAATACTCTATCGCCATTAAAATATAGAGACACAACTTCTAGTACCACATATGATAGGTATTATAGAGGAGGTAGACCCTCCTATTGATGACATAGGTATAGAGGATCCTATGACCACTATAGAGTATGATACTTGGTGGGTCTCTTGACTATGGTAGGGTGGTGATAGCCTAGGAAGATCTAGGGATGAGGTATTAATTGAGGGAGGTGATGATGATGGGTGATGATTATGTTGTAGGATGGAGGGTGAGTGTATACAAGCATTAGATTATATATATGATCCTTAGGATGAGGATGATGGTGATGAGGATGCCACAGATTATGAGGTTTCATAGCTATGGGTTCATGTGCATAGCTTATAGGTGCAGTTATAGGCATCAGAGGAAGGTGATGGAGTGAGATACATCTCTTGCTATTATGTATAGTTTAGTGTAGGCTGGTAGATATTGTGGGGTTACATGGAGGATATGGATGCTCTATAGTCTTAGGTGGATATAGCCACAACACAAATTTATTAGTTCATGGCATAGACGGATCTCCTACGAGCATAGTTGGTGATCAAGGCCACTGATATAGAGGTTAGTACTACTAAGAGGGATGCTCTCATGGCATAGCTAGGGGTTGCTCCTATTTTATAGGTCACACCATCCACTCCAATCGCTCAATGGTAGGTAGCTTTAGGTAGTGATACAAATATTAGGTAGATATGGAATCTCCTAATAGAGGAGGGGGTGCGATGCACAACAAATGTAGCATAAATCACTACTCTAGATATTAATTTTAAGATAAATAGTGGCATTATGCCATCAAGGTCTATAGTAGGGGGCACCTAGCAAAGTAGGTGGAGTGATTCTAGGTAATCATCAGTGCGGCCTAGTCATAGATCATGTGCATGATCTGAGAGATCAGTAGGCACTAGATCTAGATAGCCTCATAAAGATGTAGCAGAGGGTGGAGGCGACTTAGGGGGTGTAGGCCCTACTTGATGTGTCTAGGTGACATATATCATTTTTGCATGTAATATATGAGGACCTACATAGTTGGATCCTGCAGGTATTTTTGTACCTTGATGTACTTTTAACATACACATATTATGTCTTTGCTTTTATGTTCATGTGATGCATTAATGGATGCAATATCTATATGATGATTATGTGATTATGTTATATGTATGCGATGTACTGATGGCATGCACTGGCTATATGATAGATGTATTATTAGATGTTGTATTTTGGTTACTATGTATGCTTATATGGATACAATGGTGAATGTTAAATGCATGTTTAATTTTTTTCTCTTTGTTTATGCACTTAATCTATGTTGAGATGATATGGTAAATGCAATGTGTATGTAATGCATTAATTATATGAGGATGGTCTAATGCAAATGAACTTGTATTTTTTAATCACTTAAAACATAAGGAATGAATCTAATATGTGTTTACAAACTAATGGAATACACCATAGAATGTATGAAAATCATAAATAAAAATGGTAACTCTTATCATAAGAATTAATCATTTAAACATCCATATATGAGATGAGATGATGTGAGATGTATGGGTTTTCTTGATAATATTCTGTAAACTAAAATATATACATAAAATAGTCATTGGCCATATAAATATCATTGCTAATATCCATCTAGTATCTATCTTATTACATGAACACCCCTTAATAAACAAAATTTCATAAGGAAAATTGTGCATGATTGATGAAATTATATGTTTCTATAAGGGAATTTTTGAGGTTTTCCATGAGACTCGAACACCCTAGTTGATTAATCAAAAGTTGTATAATGACTACACAATATACTTGAAATATATAATATTTTTATGAAGACCCAAAAATTCACTATCCTTGTGTGTGCAAAGTGAATATATTAGATGAGGTATAAGACTATCTCATTGCCAGGGAGGTTTCATTCAATCCATTGATATAATGAGGATCACCGTATGGTCATCATGATCCTAAGTTTGGATACAGGTTGACTAGACTACTAGGAAATACAAGCCACCTAAAGCTAGCTCATCCATAAGCTAACATTGGTATGTATAAAAGAATATCGCTAATATGACATACATATCACCACGCATACGGATACTCCATTTCCAGGTGGGTTTCATTCAACCCATTGTTGTAATGGATATCACCCCATGGTAGTCAAACACTAAATATTTTAGGTATTCAAGCTCGTTACCCCCTTCTTTTCTTTTGATTTCTTGGGATACTTGCTCATGCTTAGTGATTAAAATCACTGTTTGTTTTGCATATGTTTTATTTTGGCACAAGGGATTTTTTTAGTGAGGACATTCACTATTTATTTTGCTTTGATTTGCTTTAGGGATTTTCTCATTTTTTATTAAATGGATTTCTTGGGTAGGGGGGATCTTGTCCTTTTTCCAATGATCAACATTCTAAACCATGTGCATAATAATATGAGCAAGGAAACCTTTCACTTAAGGTGACATGGATCACTTTGTAGTGTCATCCTTCCTTGTTCAAACAAGGATTATTAATTTTTAAATAATAATGGGATTTTTGAGATATGCAAGGTACTATCAAAACTGGACCTCATCTTCGAAAGCCAAGATAGCTTTATACAAACTCTAAAAAGATAACTACGTATGGTTGAGTGATCGAAAAACCTTAGTATACACCTAATAACAACTCATAAGGTTGTGTTGAAAAACATAATTACTCACAAGAAAAATAAATGATGAGGTTTTGAAGATGCATGATGGTCATACAAACGTGGTGTTATTTGTAAGAATGTAAAAACAACCTATCCTAATGCAAGTGCAATGGATGAATATGCCTAATGCAATGCAACTAATGAATGCATATGCTAAAATGCAAAAGGTAAATATTTTTGTGTTTTCTATGTTTTGAATTGTTTTTGGATTTTGGATGATTTTACTCTTTTTGTGATTTTATGTGTAAAATTCCCTTAAGTGAAGAATACTGAGAGGTTAAAGCTCCTCAACCCCTTCTAGTGATGTTAGGTGATAAGTTCTAGGTCATATCTTCTCTAAGATAATGAAGGGACATAACCAGTTATCCATAAACTTGTCTCGTAGCTAAGGTGACATATTTTAGTTCTATAGGTTTTATTTTAGCACAAGATCCCCAACCTTAAAGTCTCTCAAATGGACTTTATTATTGTAAGCTCATTTAAGAAAATCTTGTTAAATGCAAATATTCTCAAGAGCATTCACTCATCACTCATAAAGAAGGGTCAATTTATCTAGGTGAGCTTGTCGTGCAGTGTCATCATTGATGAACTTTTTCAATAAGATGTTCAACAATGAAATTTCCAATTATAGGGGCATAATGGCCTCAACACCATATACTAGTGAAAATGGGTTTGCCCCAGTGGGGATTTGTATGCTATTTTAATAAGCCCATAAAGCAAGATGCAATTGAAGGTGCCAATCCTTATGATTTTCTTGAACTATTTTCTTTAGTATGGTAACTACTATCTTGTTAGAAGCCTCTGCTAGCCCATTAGCCTACGGATAATAACATGTTGCAAAGTTGTGCTGAATATTATTTTTGGACGTTAAATCCTACACATATTTTTCATAAATGAAGTTCCATTATCCAAAATAATTTTGGATGGGATCCCAAAATGACATATGGTATTATGGAGTATGAACTTCATCATACATGCTCTAATTATAGAGTTTAAAGGGATCGCTTCCATCCATTTGGTAAAATACTCAGTGGTCATTATGATAAACATGTGTCAACCCAAATATGGGGGAGAGATCTTACCAATTAGATCAAATCCCCACTAATAAAATGTCCAAGCCGATTGGATCGACTGCAAGGCTTGTGATTGCAAATGCATAAGATTAGCATGGTGCTATAATTTAATGTATTTTCTAATATACGTGCAATAATCCTTCTCCATGGTGGGCCAATAATAACCCATTCAAAGGATGTACTTTATGATGGCCATGCCACTAAAATGGCATCTGCATGTACCATCATGAGCTTGCAAAATGACCTAAGCTAATTCTTGGGGCTTGAGACAATGAAGGAGAATTCTATCGTAGATTCGTCGATACAAGATATCTCCTAACAAGACATATTTGGTCACTTTTTTTAATGCTCTTTTTCTTGCATGCGATAATCCTTATGGGATTATACCAAGCTTTAGGTAATCGCGTAATTGGATGAGCCAATCTTGATAAGCAATAGTGTCAACTAACTGAACGACTTGTTCCCATTGCAATTTGATTAACACAAATGCAGATTGGAAAACAACCTTATGGTGGATGGTAGTACCATTATTTTAAGGATCCTGAGAAATCAAATACCCCCAAGATGCCTTTATCAAGAAGTCTCGACCTTTATAGAACCATTCATGGTTTGGTTATGTATGAATCATGTAGATTTATTCATGATTGTCTTGAGTCTCATGCAGTATCATGGATTGCAAGAGCACCTTGACTTGGATGGTAGTGAAATCAACATATGGATTCTAAGGGATTAAGGATCCCAAATATGCCATGGTATCTGCAAATTGATTTGATGTACAAGGGACTACCTCAATGTCATACCATTCAAGTTGGGGTAGATAAGTGTCCACAAGTTCCTTATATGCTTTTACGATAGGATACCTACACTGATAGATTCCTTTAACCTGGTTGACTATGAGCAAGGAGTCACCAAAGATGTTTGGATTTTTTATCTTCATGGTGAGAGTTGTTTGGAGACCCAATATTATGGCCTTGTATTTAGCATTATTATTGGTGCAAGGGAAATCAATTTTAAATGACAAGGGCATTATATCACCTTGTGGCATGAAAAACATGATCTCTGTACCACTCCCTTGCTCACATTTTGAACCATCAAAGAACAAATTCATTTTAGCTTTGTTTTTCGGATCTTCAAATTTGGGTGATTATGATAATGTAAAGACTACATCATTAAGAAGATCTATGATGAGAGGCCTATCATCTTGAAGAGGTGTATTTTCTAGTTTATCTGCTATTACCTAACCTTTGATTGACTTTTGGATTATGAATTCGAGATCAAATTCTATTAGTAGCATGATCCACTTTGTAGTACATGTATTATGATATGTTCTTCTCATCATATACTATAAAGGATTTTATTTTGATATGACATACGTAGTATGAATTAGCATATAGTGGCACAAATTCTTAGCTACAAAATCCATCGCTAAGTAGAGCTTTTTGACATATGCATATTTTAGCTCATTGTCGACTAGTGTTCGACTAATGCAGTATATCACCTATTCTTTGTCTTGCTTGTTCTTCTAGGCTAACATGGTTCTCAGTGCAAAGTTCATAGTGGATGTATACAACAAAAAAGGTACATCTTGTCTAGGTGGAGCTAGTACTAGCAACGATGCTAGGTATTTCTTGATCTCAGCAAAAGCATGTTGACAATCTTCATCCCAATTGAATGGGACTCCCTTGTGTAGCAGTCGATTCATGGGTCAATATTTTCCTAATAACTGTGCATTGAAGTGATTTATGGATGATATTTTACACTATAGGCTCCTTATTTCTTTTATATTTATGGGAGAAAACATTTCTAATATGACTTTAACTTTAATTGGACCTACTTTGATGCCTCATTTTGAAATGATGAATCCAAAGAGTTTTCTTGATGTAACAACTAAAATGCACTTCTTGGGGTTCAACCTGACATTGTGCTCAATCAAGCAATCGAAGACCTTTCTTAGGATCTTAGCATACTCTTCACACAATAATGACTTGGCTAATATATCATCAATGTAATCTTCCAAGATATTGTACATATATTCATGGAAAATATATGTCATATCCCCCTGTTATGTGGAACCAATATTTTTAAGGCAAAATGGTATAACCTTATAACAAAATGTCCCCCATGGAGTGGTAAAGGTTGTCTTGTGTTGATATTCAGTTTTGACCTAAATTTTATTCTATCCTGAAAAACCATCTATGATTAATAACATCTCATGACTAGTTGTAGCATCTAGAAGAGAATCAATATTAGGCAATGCAAATGCATATTTATGCATTGCCTTGTTAAGATATCTAAAATCAATGCAGATGTAGATTCATCCATCAGGTTTTCCTACAAGTACCATGTTTGATACCCATTTCGGATAGTATATGGGAATGATAAGCTCTACATTCAATAGTTTTTGTAATTTATTTTTTACCATCAGATCGATGGTTGGATGTATCCTCCTAATTTTTTGCTTGATCGGCTTCTTGGTAGGGTCCAACAAAAGGTTATGGGTAACCAATTTTTGATTCTAACCTGTCATATCTTTATATGTCCAAGCAAAAATATTAGGCCTATCTTTCAATAGATGTATGAGGATGGCTCATTCCTTAGGAGATAAGCTTTCTCCAAACTTGACTTTCTTAGGATTCATGGAATATGATCTAATATCAACTTTGAAATTCTCCTCTATTGCCATATATGAACCCTACTCAAGATGGTGAGGTGTAGGGATCAAATGGATGTCTTATATTGGGTTTAAAAGATCTATCGTATCAGAGTCAACCTTAGAATTATACACATCCTAAGCATAGCCTAGTGCAAAATGAAATGGTTGCAAAATTTCTTTGTGAGGGAAGAAATCCTTAGGTGATAGGGGTGAATCAGTGTGATCAAAATCAATGGCCTCAATATTGATATGCAATGGTTTCGAAATGTCATACGGATTATGGAGTGGAGTGGTCAAATCAATGGAGATCATTTTTATGTATGTAAAGGAATCTCCATGGCCACATGGGTAGGTCTCACCAATTGCATGTTGAGCTAAATACTCCCAATCTATATTATGAGGCTTTGGTATTTTAGGATCCACCTCAAAAGGAGATAGGACAATAGGGTCCTCTAGTGGTAGTAGCTACACTAAGATAGGTAGCTAATAAAATGGCCCATGATGGAAATAATCTATGTTAGCAAGGGGTATTTCTAGCTCTATGACCTCGACATGATCATATAGAGGATGAATGTTCCTAGATCCTAGGTATACCATCTCAGTCTCATCAATATATTCATCATTCCTAATGACCTAGTCAATTCCTAGAATGTTTTTTGAGTTGGATTTAGTAGGAATGTTTGCATGATAGACCAAGGGTGGCTCTATGGAGACCATATTTACTGGATGATGATCCCTCCATAAATTTGGGGTCTGCATAAGGATTCCAATAAATATCTTCCCCAAAATCTAGGCTAAGGTATTCTAAATATGTGTCTAACAATTCATATTTCCTAGAGGTAGAGTAACCTAGACTAAACTTATCTATAGGCAACTAATAGTAAGGCTCATAAGGTGTCATGTGACCTTGTCCATACAATCCTAAACCATGACCATGTCAATGGCATAGGTCAAAGTACCTAAGCACAAACTCAGGGTTTGACAAATAATGCATATTCTCTAAAAGGGTTCATCATCATCTTCATCCATAAGTGAATTGTCGATGGATTGATCAAATCCCCTATAAATGAAGTAATTTTTATTTTGTGGTATACCAAGAGGCACCACCATCCCAATGGGAAATTAGGGTATGTGAGGTCTCCCCATGTCTTGCGTAGATTCTATGATCGATATGAATGTGATGTTTTCCACCAAATACTCTACAAGCCTAGGGTTCACTAAATGTACTAAATTTTTATGAATCATCTGACTCCATGGGAGTTAAAATATCTATAATAGCCACATTTGGTATGACCCTAGGCTCCTCTTATATCATAGGTGCCTTTAGTTTTTATTTATCCTTCAATTTAAATGATGTTGAAGGCTTATAAAAAATGATAGTTGGTCTAGGGGATTTTGGTGGTGCTGATGTGGATGGATCGACCTGCACTGACTTGGTTTTTTGATATGGATGTTTGATAGGTGATGTTGGTCATATATCCATATGCATTGTTTGGAGAGTTAACTCCCCTACATGTCAACCTGATTGACATACTTGAATGGCTCTTAATCTTAAGGTACTACATGAACATATCCCTCATAGGCATATTTGATACATTGGTACAAAATTGAGATAACACATATCATGTCCTAGATCCATGGATGCCCGAGTAAGATGTTATATTACATGGAACCTTCTAGCACATGACATATGACTAAAATGGCATTGATTCCTACATGAACAAGCAGAAATATTGTACCAACAGTGGAACATAGTGCATCATTAAATTCTCTCAAAGTAAACATTTAGGAAACTATGTGCGACTCAAGAATTCTTAGGTATCCAAGGGCTTTTTTTGTTATAATGTTGATTTAAGAACCTATGTCAATAAATACTTGCTTTAAGGGCATTCTATTAATACAAGTGATAATGTGTAGTGGAGGATCTGCTACACTGGTAGAAATAGCTTTGATCTCATGATCATAGAACGTGATCATGGGCTCTCTACATTTTGGACATACCCCATGTAGTTGGTAAAACTATTTGGGTTTTTGGGATGGATCTCAATGGACTTTAGGATTTCTATCATGGTTTTTCTATTCTTAGATGACTATTATATGAGCTCATAAATAGACATCTTAGCTAAGGTCATCTATAGAATTTGGGTAAGTCTAGATCATATGGTGATCATCGGTCTTAATAGTGGGCCTAGAAATTGGTTTTGATATGTCCTTTACTGAGGCATATTTGGAATATGGATGGGAGCCATGGGTGGCTCAGGTTGGTTTTATATTTTATTTCGAGTGATAATTTTTATCATGCCAATGAATCCCTGAGTGGAAGGATCTAAATGTATCTCATTGAAAAAGGGTTCATTGAAAATACCCAAATTTTGATCATCAATTACCAAAGGATTATCAATCTAAATGTCATCCTTTTCTAGCATGCTTTGCACTCAATTTTTGAAACCATATCACATTTCTATGTCATGACCTTTTTGCCTATGATAAGGACAATACTTGTCTTCTCTATACCTCAAGTAAGGTAAGCACCTTCGCCTCACATAGTCTATTTAAAAGTGACACCAATGACTCAAGAAATGGTGTATATTAGTGAGGTGGATGACATTGTTTGTCCTTACCTTGATTTCTATTGCAGTGATTGTAATGTGTTGGGGGAGGTTGATCCTGATAATTTGGTTGTTGTTGTCTCCTTTCTGATTTTGGAATTTTAAATACAACCTGATTCATAGGCACAGGTTTGGCCTGATAAGATTGATTGCATGTGTTTTTATTCCACTATTTTTTATGAATTTTCAAATCTCCCTCTTGGACCTTAATTTCCTCTATGGCTTTGGCTTGCACCAAAGCCTCCTCAGATATGGGATATTATTACAACTAAAGTAGTAATGATATGTGCTTAGCATATATTTTTGTAAATATTCAAGTTAGTTCAAATGTGATAATGATGAATGGAAGTTTTGACATGACTTTTTGCCACCTATTCATGTAATCCATAACTGGCTCATTCTCATATTAACGTAAGTTTGACAAGTTAGAAAGGTTAGTTTTCTTCTTGATGCCAAAAGAGAAGCACTCAAGGAAATAATTTGCTAGCTATTCAAATCTGGTTATAATGTGCCTCAAAATATGATTATACCATTCAAGCATAGGGCCTAAAAGGGTAATCACAAAAGTTCATAATAGTAAGGCATCATTTTTTTGCAACTACAAACACAAGTTTATAAAACTCATAACGTGTTCATGTTCATCATCATCACCCCTAAACTTATCCAGCTTAGGAATCTCAAAAATTTTAGGGTATTCTAGACTAGGTACCGTTGGACTAAGGGGTTGATTGTGGATCTTGCTCAAAGTGGGATTCTAGTAACTCGCCCCTTGTTTTTTGAGGGATTGAATCCGCTCGGTGAGAATTTTATACGCTTGAGATGAGATTGTCTCATCGTATTGAAGTGGTCTCTAGGAAGCAATTGGTGGAATGGTTCTTTATGATTGAGTTGGTTTATTGTAGTCATTAGCCAAATCCACCAAGGATGGTTCAGGATACAACTATTCCTTTTCACTCAATTTTGACTCCTCATATTATTCATGTTTCAACAAATTTGGTGCTTGGCATTATAGTTGTCAAGAAGCATGCTATGAAGTACGATGAGGATGATTTTCTATTTGCCTAGTAGGAAGCTCATGGTGAGATGTAGTACATCTCACATTATGTTGCTTCCTATATGCATTAGGTAAGGTAATTATTCTTGAGCTAACCTATTAGATCATTCTTCACATTATTTTTTCTCAAGTATTCTTTGCTCTCATAAATAGTGTTTGTAAAGACACTAGAAATACAACCTCTATAATTATATGTGCTCTTGCTCTAGGTATTCACAATAATTGCACAAATCCTCCAATTGATCTTGAATTAATTACCCTATTTGAATTGCATTAGGCCTAGGTAACCAATTTGATCGGTCTGCTATGTAAAGTATTTGACTATGTAGCTCTATGTGGGGAGCTTTGGCCAAGTTAGTTCTAGTGAAAGGTACAACTACCCTCTTACCTATATCTATCAAGGCTGCATTAACATTATGCTCAACCCTATGCTCTACACCCTCATGTGTGGATGGGATGGTTGTATTATATGCTTGCTTAGATCATTCACCCTAAGCATATGTGTGATGTGATATTCCTTTACTATGCACACTCTCTGAATGAGAATGAGTAGATGAAGGAGCCCTGTGGGTTGATATTTTATCATACTTGTCTAAGAAGTCAAGCTAGTAGGTTTTCCAAGGTTGGTTAAGAGGTGTACCTCATTCAGCAATGCTAAAGAAAGATATGAGATATGTTCTATGCTCAAAAGGATTTGAAGCTCTCATGGGAATGCGAGTAGGTGCAACCCCTCTATTTTGTCCCTCACTGGGTGTATTTTATCTATGATTATCATGGGAAGACTAAGTTCTAGAATAAATATCCTCATTGTCATGAGTATTCCTTGCATTAGTCCTCCTAGGTGGGGTTTCTCGATGAGATCCTCCACGTGTGGAATGGTCTCCTTGAAGACTACCTAAACATCATTCAAGTAAGGGATGATTAAGTGAGACATGTGCAAGGTGATTTATGTCTTCTTGTGTATTGGATTTCACCCAAATTGGCAATTGAGTGTGGCTTTATGCGGTAACCATTAATTTTAGAATTATCTCGTATGTGAAATTAGAAACAAACAAAGTAGACAAAATGGTTGTGTTTCCTAGGAACTGGATTGTATGTTTTAATTTATTGTGTATATTTTCACTTTCTCATGCATGTTTAAATATGGTTGATGTAAATATCAATTTGTTAAAAGGATTTCACCTATAGGATCTCACAGCACACCTGGTGATGAATTCCAAGTGATGAAACCCACTAGGGTATGGAGATGAAACCCATACCTAATGAGGGATAATAGGTCCTACCGATCCTCACCCAATCTACTGAGTAGTGATACACTCAAAATATAAATACATGTTATTTTCCACAAGCTTAAATGGTTCTTGGATCAACGTTGGCCACATACAAGTTCAAAAAATATCAATATCCAAGCCAAATAGGTTGTGATGAAGACCACCATTGGTCTTGATCAATTGGTTAGATCTAAAATCCAAACTCGAAGACCACCAATTGGTCTTGATCAATTGGTTAGATTTAAAATCAATTGGTCTTGATGTTAAATTCATAGTTTGAGGGGTGTGTGGTTCATTTTACTTTAAACAAAAGCAAATATGCATAAAACAACACACCATGATTTTTCAACTACATACATAGAAATAGAGTTTTAAATTTCAAAAAGGATCCGTGTAAAAGATATTTTACTTTCTAGAAAATACAATGCAGAGCTAAATGAGATAGTCTTTTAGCATGCTACAAGCATGCAAACCCTAGAACTAAAATTTAATAAAGGTCATCTATGTGAACAATGATCAACATCAGTGGTCGCTATATATAGGGGCGATCGGACATCATGGCCACTGGACTCTAGGGCAGCTAGTAGTAAAGGCCATTGTTCCTAGCAGTGACTAATAGTAAACAAAGAGAAACCTAAAATTTTATCTTCTAATTTTCTCTATGTTCCTTAATTACTACTATTCTACAATTTTTTTAGAAAAGTACAGTAGACAGCAGATTAGGATAACTTACAGGTGAAGCATGAGTTTGAAGTAGTTGCTACAATTTTAATTCTCTATGTTTTTCTTGCTGATAATCAAGGTGGTTGCAATACTGGTCACTGAATCCAATGGTGGCAATGACTATTAGCCACTATTGCTCAAAGAAGTGGTACATGTAATGAAAAATAGATAGAAAAATTAATTAGCATCCAATAAGAAATGTCTCGCACATGATCTCCACTTGTATATTGCCAAAAGAATCTAAAAATATATAGAATTGCAATAATGAAATCAATTTGATAAAATAAATCTATGTAACCATGAGAACAAGAATTTGAAGAAAGAAACAAGCCATTCTCATTAATATTCAAAATACATTGTACATCGGGTTACAATACATCCCTCTTAGGGATACCAAATTGATATGAAATTACAATAAATATCAAGAATAGATGTCTTCCAAGTAGACTCTTCTAAAATTCCACTAATCTGATTATAGGAGGGTTTCCTGTGCAACCTCCAAATAATGATATCAAGAAAATAGATCTTGATGATGTAAAGCTCCTGCAAAATACCTATCACCTTCACACAAATAAACTAAAAATAGATAAATAGAATTGAGAGCCTCTCAAGATGAGGTTAGTTTTTTGATAGGTGCAAAAAAGGAAGCAAATGCATAAAGCTATGATAAAATGCATGAAAACAAGAAAAGATGCTAAAATATTGAATGTAAATGTTGTTATTATAGGTTAGAAATGAAAATTGAAATACTACTAATCTGATATAATTCTAAAACAAATAAATCAAGACATCAAACCAAGGCCACTATCACTCAAGATGATGGACTCTGTTAACCATTGTCGACTTTGAAAATAATGCCTATGGGCCACTATTGAAAATAGTGGTTGTAGGATAAAGACTCTTTTATCTATGATTATTCCTTGGAAATGCTAAATTCCAATGTCAAATTGATGTGCAAGGGTTTCTTGTGTATCTAAACATAGTTTGGTTGCAAAATTACCTCAAATTTATGATAATTTGATGCTTGAACAACAAGATGATTGATCCTCAAGCTTTGCTGATATCCATTGGTGAATTTACAAATGTCATTGTACAATTGAGCAACTCTTTGTTGCACCTCAAAGGGATGTAAAATATCTTCTCAGTTTGGCAAAGCTTCACTATGGAAATTTCTCATAAAAAACTCCTAGACTTCTTTCTTATTTTTTAGGACTTAAGTAGACTCCAAAATTTCTCATCCTATCTTCCTCATGAAGCTAAGAACAAGATTTTTTTGAGCTTGGGTAGTTGAGATGAAGATTTTGGATGCTTAAAATTGATAACCGTTCAAGAATTTATTATATTCCAATAGATTTTACTCAACTTAGGTGGCTCGACTTTGTTATAGGCTCAATCATTATTGACAAGCGCAACTCTAACCATGGCTACTATTGATGTCAGCATTCAACCTATGGTCACTCTCAACATCAGTGGCAACCACGTCCACCATTGATTTCATCAATGGGTAAGGTTGAATAGGATTAGGTTACCTTGATTGAGTGGTTAGAACCACTATTGGATCTTGAAAATGTCTAAGATCAGTCACATGGCCTAAAAATGTGTCCATATGAGTATCCTCCTCAACATGATGCATTTTAGATGTCTACACCCCTTTTCTTAATGGTTTTAGTAATTTGCATCATCAAAAGAATTCAGGGTTGAAAAGCTCCTTATTGGTTGTACACCCTTTGCACTTTTCTGTTATCTTCAGAGAACTCAATCCATCGATCTTGAAAGTTAATAACAACCCTATGTGCTTGTAGCTAGTCCATTCCTAGGATCACATCAAAGGTATGCAACGGTGCAACATAAAGATATCCTATGGTCGTACCACTAGGTAAGGCAATCTCTGCCATAGGGTAACACTAACTTACAGAAAAGTTTTACCTTGATCCATACTCTACCTTCCACCTATGAGCTAATATTATTGGTCTTTATGATGTCTCTAATTAGGCTAGTTAAAATAAAACTATTTGTAGCACTGCTATCAATAAAATCTTAATATATTTATCAAAAATATTACCCCTTATTAGAAATGGAGTGGCTTGCTCATCAAGTTAATATTTCTTTGTTGTTGCATAAATCTTGTGAGACTGTTCCTTACATGTAGGTTCTTTCTGCATAGGTTCCTTTCCATTAGAGTTCAAGCCTACTTTATCTAGACAATTGGTGGTGTAATTTTGTCCACCACAATCATAACATCTAATCTTGGGTCTTGGATGTATTTTTTTCTATCCATCATCTATTTTCTCTATTGATGGAGGATTAGTCTACCCTTGAGATGATTTGTTGTTACCACTATTGTGATAATTGGTAGTGTGTTTCCTCGCATGGATCCTTATTCTATTCTTTTCTTTCCTCCTATCATTCCTTCAGTCTTGCCCAAAGGAATTTTTAATTGTTTGCTCTCCTTCCCACTTAAAAAATCCTACACTATTTAATTTTCTTAGTGTCTCTTTGCCCTGATTATCCAACCTTTCATAATAAAAATAGGGTTTGAGATAGGTTTCGGCCTTTCTAGTCAAGTCATATCCCTTATTCAAGGTAGTAGGTTCTTGCATGTCTACTTACTACCCTATTCTGGGATCTACTCCTAGAATAAACTTATGGATATTCATTTTCTCATTGTATGCAGGCACATATTTCAGTAGTTTTATTGAACATTTTGAGTCCCTAAGTCAAAGTTGCCATTGATGTCACCATTGATGCCACTAGATAGAGTCATCATTAATTCCAAATATTTTAGAAGGAAATAAATATGATAAATATGGTCATTTGATATTCAAAAAGAAGGTAGAAGTTCGAGTGAAACAATGCAAAAGACAGAAGTTAAAAATGAGTGATAATATTTATTTTATAAATTATTTAAATTCAAGATGAATTTTAATTTTATAAATAAATATTAAAGGGTACTTTATCAAAGGTGAAATATTATAATGGTTAGAAGTACCATGGTGAAAACCCAAATAAAATATTTGTAATTTTCATTACAATATTTTATATTGCAAAAGTGGGTTTATAAAGTATTTTAATAAACCCAAAGGTTGGGTTAAAGGTTGAAGACCAAAGTATATTTTAAATAAATCCAAAGGTTGGATTTAAACAAAGCAAACTCATTTCTCCCAACGTCGAAGACAAAGGGAAGCATCGACATTTTTAATTTAATGGGAATGCATATTAATACCATGCCAAAGTTTAGTTTTGAATTACCCTTGCTCGAATTGAAAGAGAAGCGCATGTGAATTAAAGGCAGAGCTCATGTTAAATACTTTACAAATTTTGTGGTTTGATTTGATGGAAAAAAGGACAAAAGCAAGTGTGTTGGTTTTTTGGATGCCAACAAGGCACCTTGGCCTAGTGGCAAGTGGGCTCCAAGCTTACATTTTTGGTGTGCATGGTTGATAGTGTTTGAATCCCCATGGAAACGTTTTAGTGGACATCATGAAGGTGCTAATAAAAAGGCACATACATTTTGCAAGGTAAGAAAGGTGTATTGAAGCACGTGGTGCTTCTTCCTTCCCAATGAGCTTGTAGCTCGTGTGGTATTTGCGTTGTGGGCAAAGACTTGTGTGAGCTGCCTTGAGATTTCGAAACTCTCTAAAGGCAAAGGTACATTTTTAATGTTTTATTTTATTAATGCCTAAGTTGGAGGTATAAGGTATTAAGTGGTTGAAGTCTTTGCATTGTGATAAATTTTGGTAATTGAGAAATATTATTAGGAGGTATAAGGAGAATTTTGGTTTTATTTTCAAGTCTTAAATTTTGCTATAGTGGAATTTTGAAAGGTTAAGACTTTGTGAGTTGTGTGTTATTTCCAATAAAGGGTTTTGTGATTATTGTGAGGATATTGCTTATTGTTAAGTTGGAGTGATAAGGTGTAATTGTGATATTATTTTTGTGATATAAAAATTATCCTCTAACCCTTATTGAGTTTGTCAAACAAGTAATTATGAGTGTGGTAGACTTTTAAGGACAACTACTCTTCAAGAAAAGGTATGGGCAAAATTCTTCTTTGTTGAGTTAGATGGTTGCCTTGATTGAAAATTAAATTTGGAGTGAAAAGGATATGATTAGGGTTTCCTTTTCTAAAGTGGTTGAGTTAATGCTTCAAGGTTTTATGGATTGTGAGTTGTGATTAAACCTTGTTTGATAAGCATTGTTGTTTATACCATTCGTTGAGTGGAGTACTTTGAGTTTATGCTTCAATGTTTTCTGAATTGAGGATTGTGATTAAAACCTTGTTTTATTAGCATTGTTTTTGAATCCAATGGGTGATGCAAAGAGCTTGAACTTGAGTTAAAAAATAAAATGAGTATCATTGTTATGTGAGATTTGTTGTTGAGCATTGTTGGAAATATTTTGAATTGATTGATACATGCTTGAACTAGGGTTTGTGAGAAAGGGTTGTTCCTTGAGGTGATTGGTTGAGTAGATTTTATTGATCCTAGTCAATTGGATGTGAAGTGGTTGTTCAAGTTCCATGAAATAAACTATTCTATATTCCTATTTGAGTTGAGATTTATATTTGAGAAGAGAACATATTGAGTCTCTAACAATTCTCTTTATGCTTCTATGAGATTGATTTGAGTTGAGATTGAGATTTGAGAATAGAACATATTGAGTCTCTAAAAATTCTCTTTATGCTTCTATGAGATTAATTTGAGTTGAGATTGAGCTTTGAGAATAGAACATATTGAGTTTCTAACAATTCTCTTTATGCTTCTATGAGATTGAGTTGAGATTGAGATTTGTGTATAGAACATATTGAGTCTCTAAAAATTCTCTTTATGCTTCTATGAGATTGAGTTGAGAAAGTGATTGAGTATTGAGCATAGGACATATTGAGTCTCTAAAAATTCTCTTTATTATTCTATGAGATTGGACAAGTTCTGTGTGGACTTGTTAAGCTGATTTGAGGTAAGTCTTTGAGAAAGCTTGTGGACTATTTTTATGTGAGCTTTTATGGAAGCTTGCAAGGCAAATTTGAGCAAGTCCTAGAGAAGACTTATTGAGTAGATTTGGACAAGTTTTGAGTGAGCTTGTTGAGAAGATTTGGATAATTTCTGAGTGAGCTTGTTGAGAATATTTGGACAAGTTCTAAGTGAGCTTGTTGAGTAGATTTAAGCAGGTTCTGAGTGGACCTATTGAGCAGATTTGAGTAGGTTTTGAGTGGACCTATTGAGCATATTTAGATAGGTTATGAGTGGACCTGTTGAGAATATTTGGACAGGTTATGTGTGGACCTGTTGAGAAGATTTGAGCAAGTTATGTGTGGACCAATTGAGCAGATTTGGACAGGTTTTGTGTGGACCTATTGAGCAGATTTGAGTAGGTTCTAGTGGACCTATTGAGTAGATTTGAATAGGTTTTGTGTGGATCTATTTAGCATATTTGGATAGATTCTGAGTGGACTTGTTGAGCATATTTGAGCAGGTTTTGAGTGGATGTATTGAGAATATTTGAGAATATTCTAAGTGAACCTATTGAGTAGAGCTTTGGAGGTGACATAGTAGAGAGGATAGAGTCTATGGATAGAGATCCATCAGCTAGGGCAATTGAGGATAGGTCTTCTAAGTGAGGACAAGAATATTCAAGTGGAGAGAAATCCATAGTTAGTGTAGTGGAGGTTTTCT
Organism: Wollemia nobilis; assembly: GCA_028583015.1. NCBI lineage: Eukaryota > Viridiplantae > Streptophyta > Pinopsida > Araucariales > Araucariaceae > Wollemia > Wollemia nobilis. Next base: position 79,157 of record JAQPPZ010007060.1, read on the forward strand.
TCTAGAGAATCACCAACAAAAGCATAGGAGAAGGAGTTCTCCTATGGATAGATATCCACAAACCAAATTTAGGGGATCAGCATATCCTTTGGACATAGGTCCATAAATATTGTAATTGGGAAGGATTCCCAAAATATTATTTGAGAAATATTTAGAAGAAATATTTTCTCTATGGAGGTAGCCCACATTGGGTGAACCACATTAAAATTTGTGTCTCTATTGTGCATGGTGTTTTGTGCATTTCTTTTATTATTGCTATTGATAATGCTATCTATACATTGCATAATATTGATTTGAAAAGAAAAGTAAAAAGTGGTCTTATAATGTTCACCCTCCTCCCTCTTAGTATAAGCTTGTGTTCTTCAAGTTTTATGAATTTCTTGATGGTATGCTTCCACCATCTTAATTCCCTATCAGATTTTAGTGAAATCTTCAAAAAAATTAGAGTAGAAGTATTATGTGAGGAAACTATCCTTGAAATCTTCTACAAATGCTTCCCAGTTTAAATCAACTATTGTTTCTAGCCCCATTCCATCGCTATAAGTTTTCCACCAATCCAAGTTGACCCCTTGGAAGTGTAGAATGGCATAGGATGTTTGGGTTCTAGTAGAGTAGTTATTTAAATTGCAATAAGTTTCTATCTCTTTTAGAAAATATTTGTCTTTGTCTCTTTCCTCTTCTCCATTAAACTTGGAAGACCTCAAATATTTCATATCCTTACCCAACTCAACTTCTAACCAAGCTCTAGCCTATTGTACCTCTGAAAGGGGTTCATTTGCCCATTTCATTCTAGAGTTTCTAGCCCACGTTTCTTGATTCATCATAGTGTCCAATTATTTTTTTTTGTGTTTCCACATGTTCATGAAGTTGGGCTACTATTTCAGTGATATACTCTCCTCCATTAGTAGATTTTTTAGAACCTACATATAGATTTCTATCTTCTACATTGGTCTATCATGTCTACCTTATAATTGGGGTGACACCTCTCCTTCTTCTCTTTGGTGGCATTATCTTTGCCACACATAGAATATTCAATGAGAATAAGCTTACTAAAACTACTATAGTCCTAGTTATGCTAGTCTTAAGAAAATAGGTTCATCCTTATACCTAGGTGTGTTTTTTATTATACCTAGGTGTTTTTTTTATTCACAGCGAATCTAGTTACTATGCAGTGAGCCTATTCCACTACAAACCTAGGTTCTAATACCAAATATCATAACCCAATTTTCTTGACCTAGTTTTTTTTGGGGGAAGTCTTAGTTGAAAAGTAACCCTAAATTATTCTCTTATTTAAAACTCACTCGAGGCACACCCATCCCTACATCTTGCATATATATAGGTACATATATGTACTATGTGCAAGGCTATAATTTATAAGTTATATCTCTTACTGGCTACACAAGCTAACTTGCCTTTCCTTTCGTTCTAATGAAAGAAGCACTCTAATGCTACCTACTACTCATGTCTATCTAACTAGGGTTAGAGAATGTAACACTTGACTATTCCTCTCATATACAATATGAGATAGTCAATTATTTAACTTCCTTATCAATTCTCTAATCATATAAATACCTTAGATTTATTTAGAACTAAACAATACCATTTACTAAGGGTCAATGTGGGTACTCGACTTCCTATCTAAATTCATTCATCAAAATCCTTTATGATGAGTATGAATAATTCTTTAGCTTTTAATTGAGAATACTCAACTTTCTTTCCCAAATACACCCATCAAACTCATTTATGATGTATATTAAAACTCCTTAGTTTTCCCTTCCCTTTTCTACTATTTGTTACATGTTTTCACAAGGTTTATTCAACTCTAAACTTAGTTGTTATTATCCATAATTTTCCTCTTTAGGAGGGTCATAAATTAAGTCACTCACATCCCTTTGAGAGGCTTGATTTACTTCAATTATCTACACCAATATAAGGTTTTGGTTTCCAAACACAATTATATATTTAATACAACTAAAACTTAGAATAGAGAATTCTTAAAACTTCCCATGGTTTATCTTTTTCCAAGCAATAAAAACAATTCTAATTTTTATTTCCTTTATATATTTTAACCAACACCTTAACAGGTTTGCATGGAAAACACATCTATTGTAATAGATAAATTAACATTTGAATAATTATAAACCACACAATAAACCATATCAACACATAATTTATCCTGGGAGAAACCCCGTGGGGAAACCCAACCTCAAAATCATTCCACCATTATTTCATTTATCAAGCTAATATTTACATTGGATATGGACAACCCATATTGTCTAAAATATTTATTAAAGAATCCTAACATTTCTTTCTAGCTTCCCTTTATGAGATAGTCCTTCATCACATATAGTCATCGTTATATCTACATCTTGGAAACTTGTTCCCATATCTCCAATATTGTTGTCATAACAATGTTGGAATACATAGAACACATTCAGCAAATGCCCCATAGTTAGTTCAATAAAACTCTAGCATCCCATCCTAGCAATATCACTCAGCCAAAAATATATCATCTATTTAATATTACATTAGTTGCAGTGTCAAAAGTGGAATTTATCCTTCAAGTAAACAAATCTGGTGCTACCAACTTTGGGAACCTTACACTATTACAAGCACAATCAATCTTCCCCAAATTGAAACACCCATTGCATAAATTCACTAATGCTATCTAAGCATAATAGAAACTAGAACACACATATCCATTTCATAAATTCACTAATGTTATCTAAGCATAATAGAAAATGGAACACACATATCCATTTCATAAACTTACTAATGCTATATAAGCATAACAAAAACTGGAGTCACACATATCCATTTCATAAATTCACTAATGCTATCTAAGCATAACAGAAATTGGAATCACACATATCCATTTCATAAATTCACTAATGCTATCTAAGCATAATAGAAATTGGAATCACACATATCCATTTCATAAATTCACTAATGCTATCTAAGCATAATAGAAACTGGAATCACACATATCCATTTCATAAATTCACTAATGCTATCTAAGCATAATAGAAACTAGAACCACACATATCCATTTCATAAATTCACTAATTATAATGCTATCTAAGCATAATAGAAACTAGAATCACACATCCATTTCATAAATTCACTAATGCTATCTAAGCATAACATAAACTAGAATCACACATATCCATTTCATAAATTCACTAATGCTATCTAAGCATAACAGAAACTAGAATCACATATATCCATTTCATAAATTCACTAATGCTATCTAAGCATAACAAAAATTAGAACATTAGATATTACATTTTTCCTATAGCATCTTTACCCAACATTCCTAGCTTCCCAATAAATGCACTGTTATAAACCAGACTTCCTTTCCTTGGTACATGAAAGTGAATTCTATAATTTAAATATGATGGACTCAACCAATGTAAAGGTAGTAGTATTGCTCTACAAAGACAATTGGTGATATAATTAAAAGCATTTGACAATACAAAAGGAACTCCTTCAAGTGCTAAGCAATTCATGAATTCAATTTGGACCTTGCATAACATGCAGAGAACTCCACCTCCATACTACCAAAATCCCTAGATGAACACACAAGAACAACCAACTCGACTTCAAGATTGCTCTCAAGAGAGTCATTCTGGCATTCAAAACATCTCTCACAATAACTATAGTTGTTTAGGCTCAAGAGGGTAACATACTCCCATATCATCAAAGAACAATAGCAAGACACATGTAAAACGGTTGTTCCAAAAGGGTTTCTTATCTCAGACTCACCTCCATACAATGGAGAACTCAACAACAACCCCATAAGAACTCTTGTCTCTTCAATAACAAGAACATCATCCCAAGTTCGGGTGCTATAACTAAGAGAAATTATTTAATCCTTTGGCTAAGTAAAAAGGGTTCCTAGACTTCTCAATCCACCACTCCCCATTAATACACAATGAATAACACATGCAAGGTAACAAGGTTGGATAGTTCACACAAACAACTTATCTCTAACGTCCAACTCAACAAACCTGATGGATTACTACACCATAGGGAGAATCTTGTCAATAATAATTCATACCATCAACTTGTTAGCTCAACCAAGCCAACTCCAATATAATTTAACTCATAGGTCAAGCACACATCAATTTTTGAAATATAAAATGCAATGAAGGGATTCATATTATTGTTGTAAAATAATAATTCTCCTATCGGAGCATTAGAAACTCTTCTACTACCATTTGAATAGTAAATTCAAGACAATAGTTTTTAAGTGTATGCCTACCTGTGATCAATAGTTGATTTTTAGTTAACAAGGTCTTTTGTTGAGCATCATCACTCCAAAAATTCCTTCCACAGAGCAATTGCAACTATTCTCCCCCCAACGCCCTCCAAATTCATTTTCCCTACTAGTTTTCTTAGGCATCCCGAATGGAACCGTCAAGCCTTTACTTTCCCACTACTATATCACCCTTTATTTCAGAAGCCTCATCATGGGTTCTCAGCTGAGAATACAATGATGTTCACTCCCCTTGCTCTCACGTCTACACAAGGATTGGGCACCCTTACAAACACTTAACAACAATTATCCTTCTAATTAAACAATAATTTAATAAAAAAGAAAGCCAAAACTCTTGTATAAATATCTCAAGAATTTGCACATGTACGTAAAAATACTTTCCCACCAACATCGCTATGAACTAACAAATTAGCAACAAAAACAATAATGTGTTAACTCAAATTCTTAATAGGTCTTTAGAGCAAAATATCCATAGAAAATGTTTTTTGCAAAGCCGTTATACCAAAAGATAAACTCAAAATAAATATTATATTTTAATAAAAAATAATGAAGTCAACCTCATTAATTATGCTTACCAAAAATTTCCTTCATTCTCTTTATTTTAAAAGGATTATATTTTTAAGAACATAATATAACTTAAATCGTATCCACTATAGTTTGTCGTCAATAACCAAGCAAGCAAATTTTGATCTATTCCTTATGTGTAAATTATGCTAAGTCACTTATATGAAAAGAGATAATCTATCTAAGTTGCTCTTATGCCAATGAGTATGCCCATTTATAAGACAACTTGATCCTGCATCAATGCAAATCTATTAGCAACATCATATTTTATCATTAAAACCTATGTTTACATAAATTTATCAATCATTCCTTTGGTTAGAAAGTATCTAGCTGCAATAAATATCCATCATGCATATCCTAACATAAATCCAACCAAAAAAAAATTCAAGAGAGGGTCTTGATAATCTTGTAGTGGGTGACAAGTATCATGACAGTTTCACTTTAACACTTGGGAGAGAGATAGAACCTTGTTGACCCTTGTAATTTTCTATAGAAGGTGAGCATTATAGTTTTGTATGAGTGCTTATATTCCTTGGTGACAAGTATCACTTCTATTATAACACTCCCAATATCCTCTTATGTAACGCCTTCTGGGACTTTCCTTGAAGCATGCAAAGGGTGAGCGCTCATGTAAGAGATGTTAGGATTTCCTTCAAGGTGACAAGTGTCACCTTCCATTTTTGCATGGGTCTTTTCTTCTCAATGTCTCTCAATCCTTAATGTATTCTTTGCAAGGTTCTTTTATCAACGTATTATGGCCAACTCCTTTCTTGTATGCTTTCAATGGCACTTGGTGTGAGTTGGTTCTAGCTAGAGTAGTGAGCAACACTTTGGTGGCTTTGAGCTAGGATTGTGAGCAACGCTTTGGTGGCTATGGGCAATGCTTTGGTGGAGTTTTGAGATACTCCAATGGTGCCCTTGAGTGCTCCTTGTGGATGTATGTCTAGTTGGTATAGCCTCTTTTGTGCTTTATTTTCCTCCCTATTTCAACCTGCTATGTATTTTCCTTTGTAGATAATATTTCTTCTACTATATTTTCTTGTAGGTACCTTGATACAACTGTGATGAAAATTCACTGCAGGAGACCATAAATGGTTTCCAAGGGTAAAATTGCAAGATAATCAATAGACTCCAAGGATAAAATTGCAAGATAAGACATCATACAAAATACACCCATAAAAGAAACCTGCAAAATGCTTCTTTTCATTAACTGAATTTCCATCCCCTTACAATAGAGTCACCCACTTCTTATGCTCCCAAAAATAAAAACCCTAGCCTATGCTACCCCCTTAATATTTTTAGTAACTTTCTATTTTTAGCAACTCTCTTGCTATTTTTAGTAACCCTAAAAAAAACTCGGATGGCATCCAAAATGGAATCATGCACCCGTTATTCAATAAAACCCACTACCCCAAGATAGAAACCCCACTCTAGTTCTACACTAATAGTTATGATAACTTTTTAGTTGTGAAAACTAAAAATTACATTAAAAGCTAATTTTGGGCCTCCTAGAGGCATTTTCATGCTGGAAAACATATGGGCCACTTTCCTTAGGTTCTCCATGCCATTCAAAGCACGTTCTAAAAAACAAACAGGGAAAAATGGACACTCGGAGCAAAAGTTATGGCCCTAGAAAGGTGCATCATTCTCCTCTGGTTGAAAATGAACTCAGCTCCTATGAGTTCTACTAATGAAATACCTCGAGCTTGTCAATGTCAAGCCTTTTTAGTTCCTCCTTGGAAATCCAAGTGTTATCGACTTGGGATAAACCTTCCCACTATACCAAGTATTTGCTATAGTTACCATTGCATGTGATGATCACTTTCCTGTCAAGGACCTGCACAATGCATTCCTTATTCTTCTTAGGAATTTTCTTCTCCCAAGCTATGGTGTTTGCCTCTTTAAAAACTGCAATATCACCATGAAATTCATGCAAATAAGAGACATTGAAAACTGGTGAAATATCGAGGTCAACTGGCAATTCCACCTTATAAGCATTGTCATTCATTTTTTGTAGAATTCTACAAGGGCCAATTTTCTTCATTTTCAATTTATTATATGTCCCCTTGGGAAATCACTCCTTTCAAAGGTGAACCATCACCATGTCCCCAACCTAGAATACTTGGACATGTTTGTGCACATCAACGGCCTTTTTATACTTAGCATTACTATTATGTAACTTGTCTCTGACCTCTTCCTGTAATTGTTGTATATGTTCAACAAATGCTTCTGCATCATCACTAACATGCTCATGGATTGGTAAGTCAACCAAATCTACAACACCCTTGGGATTTTTGCCATAAATAATTTGAAATAGTGATTTGTCTATCGAGTTGCTCACTGAGTCGTTATATGTAAATTTTTTCTTATGACAAGGCTAAATCCTATTGTTGTGGTTTCTCATCAACTATGCACCTTAAAATATTTTTCAAGCTTTGATTCACAACCTCAATTTTTCCATAAATCTGTGGATGATACTGAACTATAGATTTGTATCCAATTTCTTCCACAACGTCCTCCAAAAATGACTCAAGAACTTAACATCCCGATCTGAAGTGATGGTCTTTGGAACTCCATGCAGTCTCACCACTTCATCAAAAAAATTACTACAATCTTGGTTGCATCATTGGTTTTTTGGCAAGCAAGAAAATAATCCATCTTAGAAAACCTATCTACTACAACAAAAATGGAATCTTTACCTCACTGAGTATGGGGTAGCCCTAGCACAAAATCCATGCTTAGGTCGGTCCATGATCCTAGGGGAACTGGTAAGGGCGTATACAATCCTATAGTTTGTACATGACCTTTAGCCACTTGGCACACTCTACATCTGGACACAAATCTAATTACATCTATCTTCAACTATATCCAATAGTAATTTTTCTCCATGAGAGCAATTGTTTTATCTATGCCAAAGTGTCCTACCAAACCACCACTATGTAGCTCACGGATGATATTCTCCTGCATGGAACCAACAAGTATGCACAACTATTTCCCATTAAATAGATAGCCATCTTGCATAACATACTCAATAAATATTCGACCACCATCACCCACATCTAGAGTTGTGTACTATTGTATAATGCTTCCAAAATTTGCATCAGATTCATAAAAATCCTTAATCCCCTCAAATCCTACCACTATATTCTCCATGGTGGTTACCAATAGTACTCTCTTGCTTAATGCATTAACCACCTTATTCTACTTACTAGACTTGTACTTCAACACAAATGAGTATTCTTGCAAAAAGGAAACCCACTTGGCATGTCTACTATTTAATTTCTTCTAATAATTGACATACCTTAAGGCTTCATGGTCAGTGTACAACATGAACTCCTTAGATAATAAATAATATCACCAATACCTCAGCACTTGCACAATTGCATAAAATTCTACATCATAAGTGGAGTAGTTCTTCCTTACCTCATTCAAATTTTTGCTAAAAAACGCTACTGGCCGCCCCTCTTGGCTCAACACAACACCAATCCCCACATGTGAAGCATCACATTCAACTTCAAATATTTTGTTAAAATTAGGTAATACCAACACGAGTGCTTCTAAAACCTTCTTCTTCAATATTTCAAAACTCTGAGTTGTTGCTTTGGTCCATACAAATTTTTTCCTCTTTGTACACTCTATTATGGGTGCAAGATTGTTGCTAAAGTTTCTAATGAACTTCCTATAAAAAGTTGTCAAACCATGGAAACTTCTCACTTCTATTACATTCCTTTCTTATACATGATGTTATAGTAATACCCCAACAATTTGGAAACTTATTTCTATCATTCTAGAGTAGAGACCCTTTGTTCTAGAATACATTTTAGACTATGGTTGATTGTTTTAATGGAGAAATTTATCTCAATGAGATATGGTTGCGAATGATTAAGATGGAGGATGATCATCATTTCTTTTTTATAAATATATTTTCTCAAATTTTCTTGATAGTGCCTTACATGTTAAAGCTAAGGACCCTTATTACATTAATACAACCCTAAGGCCATGACCAGAAGCATCACTTTCAATTATAAATGGTTTGGAAAAAATAGGTGTAGCTAACACTATATTTAAATCATAGCCTTCTTAAGATCTATAAATATTTATTTTCCTAGAGCTGGCCACAAATAAATAAAATTCAATATGGTCATTAAGGAGGTAGTTATTTTTCCTTAATTTTGTACAAATTGGTGATAATAGCCCATGAGCCCCCAAAACCCATGAAGCACCTTGAAATTTTGTGGCTTAGGCCAATTCTGGATAGCTTCAATTTTCTTGGGGTCAACCTTGACTCCCTCTTGTGAAACAATATGCCCCAAGTATTCAACCTCCTGCATGGCAAAGGAATATTTTGATTGTTTATAAAATAACTAGTAGTCCCATAATAATTTCAAAGTTTGATCCAAATATTGTAAGTGCTTAGCCTAAGTGTGACTGTAAATGAGTATGTCATCAAAGAAACCTAAAATAAAATTATGAATAAATGGGTAGAAGACATTATTCATGAGGCTTTGGAGTTAGTCCAAATGGCATGACCAAAATTTTTTAATGGTCATCATGAGTTTGGAATGTTATTTTGGAAATATCTTCCTCCTTAAGCCTTATTTTTTGATAGCTAGAGTGAAGATCCCACTTGGAGAAAAACTTTACAACATGTAACCCATCCAATAATTCATCAATCATAGGGATAGAAAATGTGTCCTTAATGGTGATTCTATTAATCTCATAAAACTCTATACATAGCCATTGTGATCCATATTTCTTTCTAACTAGTAGTACCATAGAAGAATAAGAACCATTACTAGGCTGAATTACCCTTATTTTTAACAATTCTTGAACCAACTTCTAAATTTCTAAATTAAGTGCATAGGGGTGTATATAGGGTCTGATGTTAGGTGGAAAGCTATAGGGTGCCAATGGTATTGCATGATCATAGGAATTATGTGGAGGTAATTCCATCGATTCTACAAAAACTACATCATGTTTAGTCAAAATGAGTAGCAAGTCCTCTTGGGGTTCATCTACTTTTGAATTTTGTGGTTGGATTGAAAATAATTGGGCTACTACCCCATGTGAAATTTTTTTAATAAATTCTCCATATGGCTTGAACTGATAACCTTTGGATATAATGAAAGTTTACCACAGAGTGTAGGACTTCCCATTCTATGATAATTGCATCCATAATTCTATAAAGTTCCAGGCTATTGTTCCCAAGGTACATAGCCACTGTGATACTAACATAGCATCACATCCTCCAAGTGGAAGAGAAAATATATACTTTTGGAGTTCATAGTCCCCTATCTTCAACTTCACATTGTGTCATTTACCCTTACAAGGTATTGTTCCTCCACTTGTCACCATAACTTCAAAAGAGTAAAAAACATGTATGTAAGAGTTAATTGCTTAGATACTTGGGGATCAACATAATTATGTGTACTACATAAATTATTAATATTTGTAATTCATCTCCCTTTGAATAATCCTACCACCTTCATCATCTAAGGGGTAAAAATTATTGTAAGTGTGTGGACATAGATATCTAGTTATGATTATTCTTGTGCTTCACCCTCATCCTAAGGCTATTCCTCCTACGGTTCTACTTCATCATCATATATTTCATTCCATAATTATTCATCCACATCTAGCAAAAATAACTTTTGTTGTACATATTAATGCCCCAATGAATATTTCTCATTACAATTATAATATAAGCCTTATGCTCTATGGGCATCCATTTCATACCTAGTCAACCTCTTGATTGGTTAAGATTTATTGCTAGTATTCAATGTGAACTTGGATGGAAATGTAGGTTTGGCTTGTGGGAATTTAGATGACTATCTTTGGGTAAAAAAACATTCTTTGCTAGTCTAGCCAATCCTATGGATTACATCATAAAATATGGTTTGGACTTTTTTACTTCTACCTTCATATCATCTTTCAACCCACTAATAAAATAACTCTAAAAAGATCCTTCACTTGACCCCTTTATCCTATTATCCAATTTCTAAACTTGAGTCCAGTATTCTTGTATAATAGAGGTATATTTCATTTTTTTTAAGGCTCTTGTAAAGTCCTCATACTCATTAGGGAAAAAATGAGTGAGTAATTGGGACTCAAAGTCTTCCCAAGAAGGATCAAGATTCATGTTATGTATCTAATGATACCATTGTAGGTCTTCAAATTTAAAGTTAATAGATGACATGATGACCCACAAATATCAAGGAACGTTATAGAGTTGAAGAATAGATCTACCCAACACAACCAACCATCAACATCCTTTTCATTAAACTTGGAAAAGTCTAATTTGAGCATCTAAAACAGAGTATTTATGTCAAAATTAGAATGATGAGTTTCTTTCTCTTTATTTCTTAAAATACCACTCGGTCCTTCAGTATTAATATGGTAGAATACTTTTGGGTCTTCTTTTAAATTTTCTTCAACCTCTAAGAATCTTTCTTCAATCACTACTTTGACTTTAACCTAGTTAGTTTTTATAATTTGTATGTGATATTTCATCTATTTAACTTCTTATCCAATGTGAGACATTTAGCTCTATATGTTATTGAATTTGTAAATTAATTGTTCCATATATTGTATTTGTTCCAAATATTTCATTAATCCTCTAGTCCTTCCATCCATATATATGTGATTTGGACCACCCCAACTAACTTACTAAAAATAGAAGTTGTTGTTTGAAGAACACAAACTTTCATTAAAAAATGCATGAACATATTAGATGATGTCTGTCTAAGATTAGCCAGTAACTAATTGACTTAACTTAGCATCAAACTAGATTTAAATTCCAACTTTAGCTCTAAACAATATTCTTTTATTAACAAGAGATTATTCATGTTGGCTTCAAGAATGTCAACTAATGAAGCACTAACCTAATTTAACTTCTAGAATACATACATAGGATGTGAACTAAATAATATAATAATTAAATTATCCTAACATCACCCTCTTATTATATTATTTGGAATATAAAGAGAGTTGCAAAACAACTCAAACTTGACACATACAAGTACCTTTGTGGAAATATCCACAACTTGTTTGTCGGTGGAAATGTACAGGAGCTAGATCTTGTGATTTCGAACTTTGTCTCAAATGAAGTGATACGAATATTTAATGTTCTTTGTTATTTTATGGAACATTAGATTCTTGACTAATTTTATATTACCTTGATTATCATATTTCAAATGTATTGGTAGATTTTTTTGATGACCCATAATTGAAAGAATGTAATGTATCCACAACACAAATCTTTGTGTGCTATGATATAGACTTATTATGATAGCACAATTACCTATTGCTTATTACTATGCCATGAGATAAGTCTAGATCCTAGATGAAAAATATATCCAGTCATTAACTTCCTATCATCTAGTGATCCTACATAGCCTAAGTATTTGTATCCTTGTAATAACTTGTCATTCTTCTTATATTCTAGTCCATAGTCTATTTTTTTTAATTGGTTATATGGGATTGAAATAGTCCCAACTTGTATTACATCATCACCACATAGTGGTATTACAATAAAGCTTGGATATTATCCATATATTGCTTGGAAATATTTGAACCCTGGCCTCCTCTTTTTAATTATTTAGGAATCTAACTAGTTGAGCTAATGCCACTTGATCTAGGCCATAGTCTATTGTATCATGGATATAATGCAATACTCTATGTGTTGCTTTCCAATGACTTGATTTAGGCTCCTACTTAAACCTAAAAATATATCTCAAAGAAAAATTAATATCTAGCATGGTATTTGTCAAATATATGAGACTCCCAATTAGTTGATGATAAAGAGTTTTAGATCCTTAAGAAAAATTGTCATATCTATACTCCTAATTAGTTACCTTGGGTTTACAATCTATCATCTAATATTTTTCTATAAGTGTCTTGGCATATTTTGACTAAGATCCTGATGTTATTCTTCCTTTGCTAGACCTCCATGCCAAGATAATAATGTAGAAGTCCCAAATATGTCATATCAAATTATTTTTCAAGTCACTTTTTACAACATCTGCAATTTCATCTGAATTGCTAGTGATGATCAGATCGCCAACATACAACACAAGAATCACTATTTCAAAACCAACTTTCTTGAAATAGAGATTGACATCTAAGGAAATTATTTTGAATTTGTGTTGTAATAGGTGCTTGTCAATTTTGATGTACCAAGCTCCTAAAGTCTGCTTTAATCCATCCAAATATTTTATTAACTTGTATACTTTTTGTTCTTGACTTTCAATTGTTAAGACTTTAGATTAAACCATATACACCTCTTATGTAAGCAGTAGTTCCAATCATAAGTAAACTATGAGGTTGTCTGACATAAATATCCTAGGAAGATTCACAATTTTGAGTATGCATAGAAATTTTGATAAGGTATGAATCATGAAAATGATAATGTAAAATCAGCCAATCAAATGAATATGGCTTGATTAATAAGTATGTACTAAAGGAAAAATGTAGTCATCTTTGTGTTAAGACATCTAGATTAGTTAGATGTCTGGATCAGATGTCCAGCCTAACTAATCAGACATCTGGATATTGTGTTAGATGTTTGGCTATGTTAGATATATAGAATCATCATTTAGATAGTAAACACAAGTGTTAAGGCTAATAGGTATTTGGGATGGTTGAGATGGGTTGGTTGCACTAACTACCTTATCTTACCTATAAATACCCCCTATTTCATTTTGCAATCTATTCATACTTGTCTATAATACATAGACATTGTTCAACAACTATTAGTCTAGAATGTGTGTTGTATGAGATTGCATCAATGTTATAGTGTTGTGTTGCAGGTATTTATCATAGTTTGGTATGAGAGCATGTATTTTTGTATGTTTTTTTCTTGTTGCAAGGCATACTAATGAGTATCAAGGACTGGAGAATGAATGTATGGTTGGTGGCATCTAAGCCTTTGCACATAATAGCCTAGATATCTAGTTTCATCAATAGAACAACCCAGATGTCTAATTATCTAGCCTAGAT